>APFE030677484.1:12089-29218 GCA_000404065.3 Pinus taeda
ATAAGTCCAACCCTCGACTAATAAACACAATTTTATATTATGAAAAATTGTTGATGTTAATTGGTTAGTACATATATTTAGATTAGTAAATATATTTGGTTAGTAATAAATGGTTAATTGGTTGATAAATATATTTGGTCAGAAATATTTGTTTTACTAAGTATATTTAGATTTAGATTTGTATATTCTTGTACTTAATTTAGATTTATATTTCTTTAGTTCAACATCACACACCTTTGGGGTGCCTCTCCAATTAGTTTCCCTTTGGGATGTAATAAGATATTTGTGGTAAAACGTGATCTAAACATGCAAAAATATTTGCAATAGTGTATAATAAGAACCTAGAGCAACATTACCCATGATTTTTTTTTCCCAAACATTGAAAATTAGTATATATAGTTTAACTAAATATTTTTTCTTATTATTAATATATATGTTTCTATATCAAGGAATCACCAATATTTTACAATGTTTTCTATTTTTTGGGAATATTAGCCAAGAATTTGTAGTACTTTATAACCCAGTGAAAAAATTGCCAAGATTTAATAAAATTTTATAATCTAGTGAAAGATTCGCCAAAAAATATATATATATGTATATTATATAATTGAAAAATAACCTATACATTTTTCTATATGCCATGGGGATTCACCCATTTATTATACATATAAATTTGCAGGGGGGGTTCTTAAAATTTCCCCTAAAGATTGTATAGACTTGTGAGTCAACCAAATCAAGAATTAGTACATAACGAAATAGATCCAAGTGAGCTATGGCACCGAAGGTATGGTCATCTTCATTTTAGAGCATTGCTTGAATTAGGTGAAATAGTCTCAGGTGTTCCTGAAGTACGTATAAAGAACATTGGTGTATGCAAAGGTTGTGCTCTTGGGAAGAAAATCAAGAAACCATTTCCAAATAGTGACAATAGATCTAAGGAATCTTTGGAATTGATTCATTATGATGTTTTTGGTTCGATGCCCATGAAATCACTTGGTGGTTTGTTGTACTACATGACATTCATTGATGGCTTCTCCCAAAAGACATGGATATATCTCTTGAAGTCAAAAGATGAGGTATTCGATAAGTTCTAGGAATTCAAAGCTGAAGTGAAAAACTTCATAGGTAAAAAGATCAAGATATTGAGATATGAAAATGGAGGAGAATATGCCTCAAAGGAGCTTGTTTCTTTTTGTAAGAAGGTTGGGATTAAGAGGGAGCTAATTGTCCCCTATAATCCACAACAGAATGGTGTAGAAGAATGAAAGAACATATCCATTGAAGAATTTGTCAAGTCCATGATGCATGATTTGGACTTGCCATTTTTCTTATGGGGCAAAGCATCATGGACAATTATGTACATTCAAAATCGAAGTCCTCATAGAGTTTTGGAACGTATGAATCTTGAACAATCATTCTCCAAAAGGAAGTTAGAGGTTAGGCACATGCAGATATTTGGTTGTCTAGTATATATTCATGTTCTTAAGGATAAGAGGAAAAAGTTTGAGCCTTAAGGAAAGAAGGGCATATTTGTTGGATACAGTGAATCTTCAAAAGCCTACAAAATATAAATTCTAGAACAATGTTGAATTGATGTCAGTCGATATGTCACCTTCGATGAGAAAGTGGTATATTGGAGGTCTAAGGAAGTCTCCATAGATTCATTGGAAGAAGTTAAACATAAATTCGCAAGGGAAGAGCACTTGAGTTCTATAGAATGTATTGGAAGGCTAGAAGGACCTCAAGATCCAACAAAACCAATCATAGTTCCAGAGATAAAGGAGAGACCAACATGGATTAGATCGACATTAGAAGAGACGAAAGGACATGTAGCTCATTATGGCACATCTAGAGAAGTGAAGAAACCTAAAAGGTTCCCCAACTATGCAACTCTCATAACAAAACTCATTGATGAAGAACCTTCCACATATGCAGAAGCAACCAATCAACAGGTTTGGAAGGAAGCAATGAATGAGGAGTACCAATCAATCATGAAGAATGATGTTTGGGAAATTGTGCCAAGACTTGAAGGGAAGTCCATGGTGACTTCCAAGTGGATCTACAAGATAAAACATGTTGCAAATGGTAGTATTGACAAATACAAGGCAAGGTTCATGGCTAGAGGATTCTCCCAGAATGAGGGAGAAGACTATGATGAGACTTTGCTCCAGTTTCCAGGTACACCTCTATTAGATCCATCATTTCTCTTGCTATTGTGTTGGGATAGAATTTGCACTAGATGGATGTGAAAAATGATTTCCTCAATTTCGTGATTGAGGAAGAGGTGTACACAGAGAAACCTCATGGATTTGAGGTATATGGAAATGAGTCTCATGTTTGCAGGTTGAATAAGGCCTTGTTTGTACTCAAGCAAGCTTCAGGAGCTTCGTATGCTCATACATACAATTATCTGATGAGACTGGGATTTACAAAAAGTGAAGTTGATCCAATTCTTTAGTTTAAGGTTGTGAATAATGCACCTATGATCTTACTATTATATGTAGATTACTTGTTTTTGATAGGTTCCAAGCCTCTTATCATTCATTGTAAGAATTAATTGGCTTCTGAGTTCGATCTAAAGAATCTTGGGTTGATGCACTATTACTTGGGATCAGAAGTATGGAATAAACCTAGTGAAGTATTCCTTGGTCAAGGAAAATATGTGTTAGAGATCCTTCAGAGATTCGGTATGATGGATTGCAAATCCATGACGACTCCCATGGTAAGTAACTTGAAGAAGTTAAGAGGCTCTGACTCTAGATTGGTAGATCCAGTGACTAATTGGTATGTTGATGTATTTGGTTAACACTAGGCTAGACATTTGCTTTGTTGTGAACACCTTGAGCTAGTTCTAAGTAGAACCAACACACGAGCATTGGATTACAACAAAGCACATCTTGAGATATTTGTGTGGTACAATGAGCTATGGCTTGAGGTATGTTGCAAACAAGGATGTACAACTTTAGGGATATACATATGTTGATTGGGCAGGAAGTGTTGAAGAAAGGAATAATACCTTGAGAGTATGTTGCAGTTTGGGATCCGCTATGATATCGTGGATAAGTAGGAAGCAAAGGTCGATTTCACTCAACACTGTTGAAGCAAAGTACATTGCAGCCAATGAGGCCTATACATCTATGACATGGTGTAAAGGAGAGCGATAAGGTTTGAGTACATCTCCACTGATGAGTAGAAAACTAATATTTTGACAAAGATGTTGCCAAGGGACAAGTTTGTGTACTTTAGAGACAAGTTAGGGCTCATGGAGATCATCCCTCTCTTTGAGAGGGAATGATTATTTTTCCGCAACATGGATGGACATTCTCTTGAAAGGGAGAATGGGTCCAAAAGACCCAGAGGGCTCAAAAAGTAGTGTTGAGTGTCTCTTGGAGAAGGACCCTGATCACACACCATAAATGGTGGAGTGAGGCCCTGGACCCTGATCACACATCAGGCATGGTGAAGTGAGGTCCTTCAGCATTTGGGTCATGATCACACACTAGAAGGGTGGAGTGAGGTCCTGGAACCAAATCACACATTGGGTAGGGTGGAGTGAGGCCTGGTTCAACATCTAGAACCAATTACCAACCAGGAAGGGGTTGAGTGAAGTCTTGGCCCATAGTGCTCACCAGGAAGAGTGAGTGAGTACTTGCTAGTTGAGGGTATCAACATTTTGGCCTAGGTAGTGCCCATGGGATTTGAGGACCGATCACTCTGGAGGAGTGAGTCTTGATATGATGATGACATTTCTATGGGTTTGGTATCGCCCCATATATGGCCACTAGAGGATGATGATGATAGATAATGATGCTGGTAATAATGGATAACCTTTTCTTTAGAGAAATTTGTTCAATTTGAGAACACCTATGATGGTGATTATGAATACCTCCCTTGTTAAGATGGAGTGTTGAAATTGTAACTATGGTTTGTCTTCATAATGTATTTATGGTCACTTGATGTAATTATATTTATCATTGCAAAGCATATTTATAAATGCTTGAGTCAAAGGAAAATTTATTTTGAGTCAAAGTCCCATTGTGACTTTTAAAAGATGTAAATTTGAATTTTTAAAATTAAATTTTTGGCTCTGAAGGTGACAAGTTGGCTTCCCTTTAAGTCAAGTCATGTCTGGCCAAGGGACGCGTCCATTCACCCTAGACAAACTACTATATAAAGGAAGCTCGAGCTCCTCATTTGGGCAATTAACATTCTTCTCTCAAGACATTTTTTGGGAAAGTGAGTGAAGGACAAGAAGGACAAAGAAGGAAGGAGAAGAAGGCCAAATTTTCTCTCTCGTATCTCTCTCTAACAACTTGCACGTGTGAAGGAATCTCTCTATATGATTCATGATTTCTAGGGCAACTATTGCAGGGGGGGCAAAATTTTATGGGTTACTGGATCAACTGCCGCAGGGCCGAAATTCTGGGGCAACTGGTATTGCAGGAGGGTCAAGATTCTGGAAGTGCAGGATCAAGAGCAAAGTGTAGGATCAGATTTGTGTGACTTGAATTGGAGGAGAATACCAAGTTTAACCATAAGTCTAGGTGTGTCTCTCATTAAAAAAATAATTTTTTCTTTGTTGAAAAGGTTGCTGGGTTTTTTCCCTTTAGAGGGTTTTCCCAGGTTAAATCTTGTCTCTCTTTTATGCATTGTGATTTTACTATTCTATAGTTATTTATTGTTGAATTTCTAAAGTATAATTTCAAAATGATATATTGGAACAAGTTAAAATAATATCTACATCAAAATTAACTATCAAAATTTTAGAAATATTGTGCTGACCTTAATTGCACTAGAAAATCAACATAGCCGATGGTGTAATAGTTACCCACACTCTCTTCTTGGGATTCTTTCCACCCAACGACTTCTTCAATGGCCTCTTTTTCACCCCAGTTTGTAAAGGAGTATATTTTTCAGATGCTTCCTTGGATTTCCCGGGAATTTCTATTTTAGGAACCCCTGCTTCAACTGACACTGTTCCAGGTGCCCCTGTTTCATCTGTATCTGCCTCAGGCCCTTCAAAATCCATAATTAATATTCTCATATTGTCCACTCTGTATATCCATAGGTTCTTTAGTGTGTTCCCTTTTTCCTTCAACATATGTACTAGTAGACGTTCTTATGGAACTCCATCTTTTAGGGTTTTTGCGATGGGGTTTAGGAGGTGTAGCGATTCTACTTTGTTTGGGAGGTGTACCTACTCTATCTCGTCTAGGAGGTGCAACTGCTCTGTATTTTGTTGTTGTTTCAACACCTTTCCTCATGTTCTTCACCTTCACTTTCATCTGTTTGGGTTTGGTATATGTGACCCTGCTAACAAACCAATCCATTTTCTTCCCTACTATTTTAGTGAATGAATTATGATCAACTTAATGAGTGCATGGTTGGTTAAGTAAGTATTTGGATGGTTTTCCACATGCAACTTCTCTTCCATATGTTGTAAATACTTTAGTAGACAATAGGGTAAATTTATGAGCTGTCCATTACAAAGATGTGCCAATAACTTGAATTAATAATTGAATATTGTCCCAAAAAATCCCTCACAAGTAATGAACTTATGAATAAAGAAAGCCACATCATTAAAGTGATCAAGAAGGGATGTTCTATCAATACCTATCCCCTTGATCTGTAGTATAAATGCCAATACACAAGATTTAAATGTGTGTATTCTGTGTAAGTAATAGTAATTATATTATTGAATAAAAACTAAATGATGATTACAAACCTTCATGGCGGTGTGCCTATATGGGCATTGACTAGACACGAAGGTGAATGGTCACATTGTTTGACCTTTTCCCCTTGATAATTAATGAAGTCATTAATTGGTTCATTATTTAATTTATTATTTTATTATTTTAATATTATCTATTTAATTACTATTTATATGATTTTTTTATTCATAACATTGCCACCCCTTTTAGAGATGCTTTGTCCTCAAAGCATAACAATACGAGTTTTCTCTAGTTGAACACGCTGCTGTGGAATGGCATCTATTTACTTTGACTTTGTTTGTGTCTTCTGAGTTGGTGAAGTTATCATATGAATTTATACCTTCCTTGAAGTTAGGAGCGTTAACACGTTATAATTTATAATGTCAACCTTGCCAACTAAACTCCATGAAATATTCTTCAAGGTTTGTAGTATAACTTCCAAATTGTATTAGTCATTATGCACCTAGCACTATATCCATTTATTTGAGTGGCAAGGAAAATAAATTTGTCTGTAGCTCTAGTTCTTGTATATGTATTGAAACCTTAAGATATTCTCCTATCTCTTCGAATTTTTTCCTAGTAGTGATAGTCATGGTCAGGTCCTTGATTGGGCATACACAAAGATCAAGTTGTTTAGAAAGATCAATGCTTATAAAATTGTGACTACTACTAGAATCTACAAGTATATTGACATTTATGCCTCTTATGATCCCTTTAAGCTTCAGGGTTTCAGTGGTCATAAGAGGTAGAAATGTTAATACACTTGTAGATTCTAGCAATACTCACAATTGTGTAAACATTGATCTTACTAAACAACTTGATCTTTGTGTATGCCCAATCAAGGACATGACCATGACTTTCACTATTGGGAAAAAGTTCGAAGAGATAGGAGAATTTCTTAAGGTTGCAATACAGATACAAGAAATAGAGCTACAAACAAATTTATTTGCCATACCACTTGAAGAAATGGATATAGTGCTAGGTGCAAAATGATTAATATAATTAGGAAGCTATACTACAAACCTTGAAGAATAGTCCATGGAGTTTAGTTGGAACGGATGACACTATAAATTATATGGTGTTAATGCTCCTAACTTCAAGGAAGGTACAAATTCATATGAGAACTTCACCAACTCACAAGACACAAACAAAGTCAAAGTAAATAAATGCCATTCCATAACAATGTGTTCAACTAGAGAAAACTCTTTTTGTTATGCTTTGAGGACAAAGCATCTCTAAAAGGGGTGGCAATGTTATGAATAAAAAATTCATAAAAATTAGTAATTAAATAAATAATATCAAAATAATAATAATAATAATAATAATGACTTCATTAATTATCAAGTGGCAAAGGTCAAACAATGTGACCATTCACCTTCGTGGCTATTCAATTCCTAATCAAGGACCATTCACCTTTGTCTTCTAGCCATTACTTCCCATGCATGGGTATATTCGCTTGTAGACCCTTTTTGCTTGAGATGAACAAATTTGTTGTAGGCATCCTCTTTTTCTCTGTCATAAAATTGTTCCAATGGAAACAACGAGCATCACATTTTTCCAGACCACCAAAAGAACCAATCATATGCTTCTGCTTCCAAATTGTTGGATGCCGTCACAATTTTGTCACGTTCACCTAATGGTAGGTCTGATTCAAAAATGGCTTCCATTTTATTAGCCCAAACAATGGCTCCTCTATGGTCTTTACCATCGTATTTGGGTAGCCCCATTTTAATTCGCTGATAGTCCTTTTCTGGAAATTTAGTGTAATATTGCGTACCTAAAAAGCATCTCATAGGTGAATCAACATGTTCATGCATATTTATATTTTGTGGTTGGATTCTGGTCCTCGAAAAGTTTGAACTATTAGCATGTTAACCTTGTCCATTTTGTCGTCTCTTTGTATTATTTTCTTCATCATTAATGTTAACTTCTTTTGACCTTCATTAAATTCAGTTTGTGCTTTTTTCAAGTTATTAAGGCGATAACACACGTTGTTGACTTCGTCTCTGTGGCGATTGACATCGGCGTCTAATTCCTCATTACTCACCATTTTTCCTTTTTTTCTTTGCTGGCCCCACTTTTGTTTTAATATATATATATATATAATATAATATATTATATATATATATTATATATATATTATAAATATATTATATATATATATATATATATAATATATATATATATATATATCTTACATAATTAATTAGCTTATCTAATTATGTAATTAATAGACCGTATAAATTAAAACTTACATAGATATATACAACCTTATACTATTATGAATTACAACTATATGAACCCCAACTTATGTTGCGAATGGAAGGCTGTGGGAGCACGTGACAATTGGGAGATAATGAAAAAGATAATTGACGACAAATGATTGGTTAGACGACGATTCGATGGAATTAACGACAGACATGAATAACCAAAGATAGATGGATAGTTAGAATAGACAAATGAATGACGGGAACAATGTGAAACACCAAAACAACGAATGAATAACAACAACGACTTAGGCGGAGGAATTAAACATGGTGGAATACAACAGAAGGGTGAACGTGACAGGAATACCGGGAATGCATGAAGAATTTGAAAAACTGAGATGAACATGAGTAGTGCAGATGAAGTCAGGAATGGACGCAAAATAATGGACAGTAGATGAGCAGACTATGTAGTGGATTTTTCCAGAGAACCGAGAGGCTCTTATACCACTATAGCAGAAATTCCAATACACAAGTTGAATTGTGCATACTCTGTGGAAGTAATAGAAATTGTATTATTGAATAAAAACTAAATGGTGATTACAAACCTTCATGGCGGTGTGCCTATATATGCATTGACTGGCCACGAAGGTGAATTGTCACATTGTTTGACCTTTTCCTATTCATAATTAAGAAAACCATTAGTTAATTAATTAATTATTATTATATTATTTATTTAATTACCGTTTTTATGAATTTTTTATTCATAACATTCTCCTTACTTCCTCTCCTAGCTTGTTATAGATCCATTTGGGCACATCACTCTCATCATCTAGATCAGTGTTTTAGGGTTCATCAAACCCTAATTTCAGTTTCTACATTCCCTAAAACAAGTCACCCTTTTGAATGCCTCCTTCCCAAATAGTTTCATGACATGAAGACATCCTAAAATGATCTCTAGAGGGACCAGCGCAGGCAGGACCATGTAAGTGTGCACTGCAGAGCAGTTGAGTCCATGCCAGGGTGCTTTGCAGAGCACTTAGGCCTCATTTCACTTGCACTAGGCGAGTTTGAGTGAAATTCACATAGGGTTTGGGGAATATTCTTATCTTTTGGAGCCATCTAGAAGGTTCCCTCACTTATCAACTCCTATGAGCTCGAAAATGGACGAGGAATGAGTTAAGATGCATCCTATCCTCCCATCCCTTCCTACATGGAACTAATTCTAAGTATGGAAGGCCATTCAATACTACCATTTATGAAAAAACCTCCTTCATCTCCCTATAAATTGACCACTCATCCAAGTGATCAGGGGTTGGACTATGTTGAATTGTAAGGAGATAATGTTGCTATGAGAATTGGCTTTGAAGCAAGTATTGTAATGCTACAAGTTTGTCATGCTTTTGATGTGATGTGGATGGGATCCAAGCTGGAGGAATGACTTTGAATCAGACATAATGGTTGTAATTCCTTCTTCTATTCAATAAAGTATTTGAACCTTTCTCCCATATGTTTGTATTGTCATATGATGCTTATATGTGTGAAATGTATCTGATTCCATTCACTTGTATTCAATAGATCTTTTGCTTTGATTGGTTCTTTGTCTTCTGTTTGTGTTTTCTCAAGCGTGTTAAGTATGGGAAGGAGCGACAAGATCGATACAAAGGAGACAAGAGGAAAGCGGAACTACAAATAGGTCTTCTCATCTTCTTTGTCTTATCTATTGATTATAGGAAAAGATTAAAGTACTTTAAACTGTTGTTCTAGATATGGCTACTTATCTAGGGAATTAGTATTTATCCATAGATGCCAAATTCTCCAAAACAAATTGGTGACTTCACTAGGGATCAAACCCAGAATCTCTGGTTTCGCATGTTGGTTTCATTTACCCTGTACCTCTTACTGACTAGGTTTCCAACATTGTTCCTGTCATGAAGAAACAAGGGACAATTCGAGTGTGCGTTGATTATAGGGATGTAAATCAGGCATGTCCAAAGGACAATTATCCTACTCCTTTTATCGTCCAGATTATTGATGAATGTGCCAGATGCGAAATATTTTCATCTACGGATGGTTTTTCCGGCTACAATCAAATCAATATCCGCCCATAGGACCAATCTAAAATTACTTTTATTTGTCCATGGGGCACATTCGTGTATAGAAAACTCCCATTCGGTTTGAATAATGCAGGGGCTACATTTTAGATGGCAATGAACTATGCCTTCCATGACATCAAGCACATTGTTCAACCTTACCTTGACTATTTACCTGCTCATTCACGAAATCAGACTGATCACTCGCAACATTTGAGAGCAATATTTTTACTGTGCCGACACTATAATATATGACTCAATCCACACAGATGTGTGTTTTGTGTTGGTTCTAGTCGTTTGCTTGGATTTGTAGCATCTAAAGATGGAATTTGACTCGATCCATTAAAGGTTTAGGCAATTCTTGACTTGCCTCCACCTTCAAATCTTTTACAGTTATAGAGACTCCAAGGGAAGGCTAAATTTTTGAAGAGGTTCATTCCCAATTATGCTGAGATGGCTAAAGGTTTTACACATCTTTTGAAAAAGGGGATACCTTTCCATTGGGATCAAGTTGTGCAAGATTCCTTCGATGCTCTTAAAAATACCTTGATTAGAGCGTCATTAATGTATTCTTCAAATTATCAAAATGACTATTACCTGTATCTTGCCGCTGTAGATACAACCATGGGCATGGTTTTAGTACAAGAGGAAAAAGGGATTGAACATCTGATTTATTACTTGAGTCGCAATCTCAATGATATAGAAAGCAAGTACTCTTATGTCAAGAAACTAGCTTTGGCAGCTGTGAAGGTTGTTCAGATATTTTGCCATTACAGCTTGCTCCGGAAGACCACTATCATTTCAGATTGCAACCCTATGACATACATTTTGTCACATCAATTGCTGGGGGGAATACTCAATATGGATAGTCATTTTGCAGGAGTTTGATCTGGAATTCATCAAATCCAAATCAAAGAAATCTCTGGTTTTTTCCGAGCTACTTTGTGACCTTCCCTCGACCTCCATTGATTCAACATTTGAACCATTGATTTTGGATGTCTTTGTTTTTCATATCGTCATCTGACCCGTGGTATGGAGATATACTGATCTATCTCTAGACCCAAACTTTCCGGCCTGCCACCTCTCGCTCGCAACAACGACGTATTCGATACCAAGGCAAAGATTATCTGATCATTGGC
The DNA here is from genome assembly GCA_000404065.3 of Pinus taeda. Classification (NCBI taxonomy): domain Eukaryota; kingdom Viridiplantae; phylum Streptophyta; class Pinopsida; order Pinales; family Pinaceae; genus Pinus; species Pinus taeda. The sequence continues at coordinate 23,237 of APFE030677484.1, forward strand.
GACACTCTTTATCGTTGTGGTATCGATATGATTTTATGGAGGTGCCTCACACATGAGGAAGCTGAGAAAGCATTGAATGATTGTCATTCAAGTGCTTGTGGTGGACACTTATCTGGATATGCTGCCGCACATAGAATTATCTGTGCCGATTACTTCTGGCCAAGTATATTCAAAGATTGTATTACTGCCGTTAGAAGTTTTTAGCATGCCAGATTTATGATAAAAAAACTAGATTACCACCTACACCATTGCATCCAGTAGTTGCTGTTGGACCATTCGCCAAATGGGGCATTAACTTCATGACATGTAACCCCACCTCGGCCAGGGGGAATGGGTATATTATAGTCATTGTTGACTATTTTACCCAATGGACCGAGGTGATGCCAACATTAAACAACAATGGTGAAACGACTACTCTTTTCTTTTTTAACCATGTGGTTGCCCGGTTTGGTGTACCGCAAACCATAGTTACAGATCATGGGTCGCATTTTCGCAATCACATGATGGTTGAGTTGAATGCTAAGTTAGGACTATCACATGATAGTTATACCCCTTATTACCCGCAAGCGAACGGACAAGTTGAGGCTATCAACAAAGTCTTGAAGCGGATGTTGCAAAGAATGATAAGGGTTCATAAATGAAATTGGCATTTAATCCTGTACTCTGCCTTGTGGGCATATCGAACTTCGGTGAGAAATGCAACTAGATTCAAACTCTTTTAGTTGGTGTATGGTTTAGAAGTAGTCTTACCGATACAATGTGAAATTTCATCTCTCAAACTCGCGATTGACCTGTTACCCGACACTTCTGATGAAGAAGTGCATTTCTTGGAATTAATCCAAGAGTCTTACAGGGTAAGAAGAAAGTTGCATCTCTTAGGATGGTGACAACTATGCAAGCAAAGCGTAGCCACAGGAAGGGGTGTAAGCTATTTACAGTACACATTTCTATTGATAAGGGTAAGGAGGTTGAGGATGGAGATGTGTTGAACATGTATCTAGTTTTACAACAGTTCAAAGATGTATTTCCCAAGGACATTACAAAGTTTCCACGTCATAGGGAGGTAGAATTTTCTATTGAGTTAGTGCCAGGGGCAGCTCCAACATCGCAAGCACCTTACATGATGAGCACACCTAAGTTGGTTGAGCTAAAGTTGTAGTTGAAGGAAATGTTGGACAAGGGATACATTAGGCCAAGTGTATCACCTTGGGGCACATCGGTCTTGTTTGTGAGAAAGAAAGATGGTACTCTCAGATTATGCATTGATTATAGTCAGTTGAACAAAGTGACTATCAAGAACAACTACCCTTTGCTGAGGATTGATGACTTGTTCGATCAGCTGAAGGGAGCAGTGGTGTTCTCGAAGATTGATCTAAGATCTGGATACCATCAAGTACACATCAAAGAGGAGGAAATTTACAAGACTGCGTTTAGGATGAGGTATGGGCATTACGAGTTTGTTGTTGTTCCATTTGGATTAACTATTGCTCCAGCTACATTCATGTGTTTGATGAATAATGTGTTGTGCCCATATTTGGATAAGTTTGTTATTGTGTTCATTGATGATAATAATACTGGTATATTCTAACAATGAGGAAGAACATGCCGAGCACTTAGCAACAATATTGAGATTGTTGAGGGAGCATTAGCTGTATGCTAAGCTCAATAAGTGTAGTTTCTTTCAGACTGAGGTACACTACTTGGGACATGTTGTCTCCAAGGAAGGAATTGTAGTAGATCCAAAGAAGATAAGAGCCATCATGGAGTGGGTAGCTCCTAAGAGTGTGGATGAGGTAAGATCTTTCATGGGTCTGGCAGGCTATTATAGGAGGTTCATTAGGAACTTCTCGTAGATTTCTTATGCTATCACATCATTGCAAAGGAAAGGTAAGAAGTTCGAATGGACAGAGGAGTGCGAGGCTTGCTTTGAGCAACTTAAACAATTGTTGACACATGCACCAATGTTATAGATTGCAGATCTGGACAAAGAGTTTGTGGTAGAACAGATGCTTGCAAGAGAGGGCTTGGTGGAGGCCTTATGCAGGATGGGCAAGTGGTATGCTATGAGTCTCGGAAACTAAACGAGCATGAGCAAAACCACCCAACACATGATCTTGAGTTAACAATGATAATACATGCATTGATGATGTGGATACACTATCTTTTTGGTAGGAGGTTTGTACTTATGCGTGATCACATTGGATTGAGGTATTTGTTTGACCAACTGAATTTGAATGCCAGGCAGGCTAGATGGTTGGCCACGATTAATGAGTTTGATTTTGAGATTAGGTACATCAAAGATAAAGAGAATAGGGTGGAATATTCTCTCAGTAGATGAGTACATGTACATCACTTGGTAGCTATGAGCTCCTATGGGACAGATATACAGGATAGGATCTTGCAGGCGGTCAACAGGATGTTAGGTATATGGAAATTATGCGCAGGTTGCAATAGGTACATGTGCAGGTACATGTACATGTAGAGGTATAGGTAAATGTGGCAGTACAAAAATAGGTACATGTAGTGGTACAGGTGCATGTGGCAGTACAATAAAAGGTACGTGTGGCAGTACAAGTATAGGTACAGGTGCAGGTGCACAGGATATATATTATTGTCTTACAACGGATGGATTGGCCAGGTTCCGAGACATGATATATGTACTAGATAAAAGTGAGATCAAGAAGGTGAGCTTGAGGGAGTTTCATAAGAAACCTTATTCAAGTCACCCAAGGTATCAAAAGACACTGACAACAGTGAAGAAACTTTATTATTGGCCAAATTTGAAGAGGGAGGTAGCAAAGTTTGTGGCTATATGATTTGATTGTCAGTGAGTGAACGAAGAATGTAAACATACAGGTGGACTGCTACAGCTAATTGTGATTCCATAATGGAAATGGGAGGTCATTTCCATGGACTTCATCACAGGGTTGTCGAATATTATGAGGCCACATGATTCTATCATGGTTATTGTGGAAAGGTTGATGAAGGTTGCACATTTCATTCTGGTTAATTCTACATTCTCAACTAGTGTTGTGGCACAGGTATTCATTAGAGATGTAGTTCGAATATACGGTGTTTCGAAGATGATTGGGTCAAACAGGGATGCGAAGTTCACTTCCAAGTTTTGGAAGGAGTTATTTGCAGGTTTGGGCACAAAGTTGGACTTCAACACAACTTATCATCCACAGACAGATGGACAAACAAAGAGGGTCAATAGGATATTGGAGGACATGTTGAGGATGTATGTGATGCACCAACACAGGAAGTGGGAAAAGTATCTTCCTTTGGTATATTTTTCATACAACAATGATTATTAGGAGTCATTTAGGATGAGTCCTTTTGAGGCATTGTATGGGTGGAGTTGTAATACTCCTATCAGTTGGAGTCCCCCAGTTAGCAGGGTATTGATTAAACCAGATATGTTGACAGACATGGAACAGGAGATGCAGGTGACCAAGAAGAATCTAAAGGTAACACATGAGAGGAAGAAGAGTTATGCAGATAGGAACATGTTGTTCAAGGAGTTCCAGGTTGGGGAAGAGGTGTACTTGAGCATCAAACCGAAGAAGATCTCCTTGCGGATTGGATCATGTGCCAAGCTGGCACCACGGTTTTGTGGACCCTTTAGTATCATTGAGAGGATTGGTCCAATAGCTTATCGACTTGCACTGCCTCTGATAGTGAAAGTCCATGATGTTTTCCATGTGTCTTTGCTTAAGAAGTATGTTAAGGATGTTGATCATGTGATTGATTAGTCTGTATTGCAGGTGGAACTAGATGGAGAATTCCAGTCAGAGCCTCAGTGTATATTGCAGAAAAAGGTGCTCATGCTTCGGAAATGAGCAATCGAGCAAGTTAAAGTGCAATGGAAGCACTTTGGGCCTGATGAAGCTACATCTGAGATGACGAAGTAGATGCATGCTATGTATCCTTCCTTATTTGCTGGTTGAGGCGAAACATATTCGATATGGTGGTTTAGTATATGCTTTATGGTGGTTGGTATATTCTTTATGGTGGTTTGGTATATGCTATATGATGTTTTGATATATGCTTAGATATGGAGTTTATGATATGTTTTAATATACGTTTTGGTGTATGATTTGGTATATGGTTTTGATATATATATTTTGATGATGTTGCTATATGTACACATATATATGGATGTAAATATCTCCATGAGCTATGTTACAAAGCTCCACTATGTGGTATGGGTGTATGACATTATGATTATGTTGTCATGTTACTATGATATCATGTGGTTATGTTATCATGATGTTATGATGTCATGTGGGTTGGTACTCAACAAGATGATCATTGTAAATACTGTAATGAGTTGTGTTATAAAGCTCCATTATGAAGTATGTTATCATGGTGTCATGATGTTTTGCTTTGAGCAGATCTTTCATTGTAAATATTGCATCGAGTTGTGTTATAAAGCTTCATGAGTAGTATGTCTTCTTTCAATAGGTTTTTGAGGTATATGTGTGATTAAACACTGAGGATGGTGTCCCCTAAGGGGGAAGGTTATGTAACAACCCTAGAAAAAATTCCATGTGATAAAAGTTAAAAACAATAACCACGGTTGATGGGACACGTAGTCCAAGATGAATGTTGGGTAGGAAATCCTGGGGGGTGTTCATTTGGTTGTTTATGGATAAGGAAATTGGCAAAGGCAATGGCTAAGACTTGGAAAGGAAAAATAGCATTATGAAACATTTATTCATGAAAATAATGGAAATTAGGAGAAGAGGAATATGAAAGGTCACAGGTTGCATGTGAGGAGGAAAATGAAGGAAAATGATGGAAAATGAAGAAAATAGAGGCCTCATTCATAAAAAGGCTTCTGAGGATCAGTAGGTAACTTTTTGTCACTTGAGTTTTGGAGCTCTCTCATTATTTTCTTTCTCTCACACTCTTGGACACTTAGAGTTTTCTTAGAGAAAGAAAGGCAAAGAAGGTAAGAGGAAACAAAGATCAAGTAGGGAAATGCAAGATCAAGCAGCTACACCATGCTTCATTGCAAGTATCGACTTGCATGTGTATTTTCGTTGCTAGATTTGGCATGCATGGGATTGCATGTGTTTCTTTTCTACCATGGCATGGGTTTTACCAGGTGTGACAATATTTTTAGCCTAGCCTTGCCATTTCCTGATAACTTTGATGAGATGGGTTCTCTCATTTGGTTTATGTGGGATGGTCGGATTGGATTCGAAGCTGAGTGCGGTGGATCTCCGAATTGAAAAACACATGGTGTAGTGGTACCTAAACTAGACTGAGGATCATGAAGCCACTGGCCTAGTAACCCTTAAACCAGACTGTGGGTTGCAGTAAAGCCAGATTGTGTGCCTCGGTGGGCCTAGGAATCCTTGATGGTGAATTGCAGGATATACGGTAAAGCTAAGAGGTGGATTTTCTCTCCACTGGGCCTAGTGATGCCAGGATGGGATGCACGATGATAAAGCTTGGAGAGTATGTCTTGGTGTAGGGACTAGTGATCCCTAGATCGGATTGTGGATGAATGTTAAAGCTCGAGAGACTAGGAAGCACTCAAATTCCTCACAGTGTAGGCACAGAACTCCGATGGAATCCATGTCGATTGGTGTTTTTGATGTGTTCTATGAGTCCCACATTCATGCTTGGAATATGGCACGAGGGTGATTGGCTCAAGAGATACTTGGCTCATCCAATCTATGGTCGGGTGGAACGTGATAGTCCCATCTCTGTTTGGTTTATTGCTTTCATTAATGAGATATTCATTCCTTGATTTCCATGTGTAAATGTACTGATGCATATGTGGATCTTGATGGCTGATATGCTTATGGTAATTCTGTTCCTACTATGTTGGTTATATGTACATTTTATGACAACAACTATGTATGACTCTCAACATGTTTTTACTTGTACATGAATGAATAATGTGTCTATGACCTAATAAATGATAGTGCATAAAATGACATGAGGGAACAATGGTTCATAGCGATT
>APFE030677484.1:31797-105063 GCA_000404065.3 Pinus taeda
TCTCATGCTATGGGCAAGGGAGTGTCCAAAAACCCAAATTCACTCTCACAAGCCTGCCTGCCAGTGAATGTGGACCAAAATTGCCAGTTCTGTGCCAACGACCCTGAGATTTATGCCACTTTTGAGCCCAGAATCTTGGCCTCTTCCCATAACTTGTTGTAACTTCTAGAATTCATTAAAAACATGATAACAATGTTGATCAATAAAAATCACCCTTAGGACTAGGCCTGAGTATCCCCAACTAGGACTAACATTCCGTCAAACACTTGGCATCAATGCAACCTACGGGTCTAGGATACAAGACAGAGCATAAAAGACTAAAACAACTTATGAAACATAACCATAAGGATCACCTCCTTCTCCATCGAACTACTAAATAATCAATTTGGTCTTGCATCCATCCATTTAACAGTTGCAAGTAAATATATGAAATAACCATGACATAAACCAATCATTCAACCATGATTATAACCAGCATAAAACCATATAAATATAAGAGATATGAAAACCATTAAATCCACATATAAATCAATACAAAAGTAAGAGAACTTATCTTTTATTAATCATCGAAAAATCAGACTAGGTTCGGGACTTCCAAGTGCCACCCAACCATAGACATGGCTGAACCAAATCTCTCTTTCAGCCAGTCACCCTAGTGCCATACTCCAAGCATGAAAGTGGGATCTCATAGAATAACCAATCCAAGAACAACCAAGGGAATGAGGTTAAACCACCTCCACCCTCATCAAACTGTGATCACACCAAAACTGATGCTCTGATCACAACCGAACAAAACATGGAATGCCATCCAGAATCCATCACTATCCTTGATGTATTTTTAGTCTCCTTGTCTCTCAGGCTTTACCACAATCCAAACCCGGATCACTAGGCCCTAAACCGAGTTTTCTCACTTAGGATTTACTGTGTATCTAAATTAGTTAAGAGATTCCTAGGCTTTTGGGAATGAAACTTGAGACCACCTCCGCCCCAGATTCTGAAATCCATCCGGTAGTTCCAAAGCTTAAAACCGAGATCAACATCCCAACACACCATGGCATCTGGAAAAATGCTAGGCTAGGCTGAAATCCAATGTCATAACCCAGGAAAAACATGCCACCAAAGGCAAGAGAACCATACACCAACATGCAAAGCCATGCATGTCCAAACCATCTGGAAAATCACACATGCAAAAGGTTACCTACAAGTATTCTTGTTGAAGCTTCTTGATCCTGCTTTCATTTCCTTGTTCCTTTCCTTCCTTCCTTTCCTTTCTCTAAACTAGAGCGATTCCAAGAAAACTCTAAGTGACCAAGAGAGTGAGAGAGAGAGAATAATGAGAGAGCTCAAAACTTGAACTGACAAAAGGTTACACTGACCAAACTTGAGCCAAGAGCTTGCCAACTAATCCTCATAAGCATTTTTATTATTGAGGCCTCTAATTTCTTCATTTTCGATTATTTTCCTTCAATTTCCTCCTCACATACAACCCGTGACCTTTTGCCTTCCTTTTCTCCTATTTTCCTTTATTTTCATAAATAAATGTGCCAAAAATGCCTTTTTGCCTTTTAATATCTTTGCCTTTGCCAATTTTCCTTAGCCAAAACACACATCCAATGATGCCCGCTAAGATATATTTTCGCAACATTCAGCTTGGAATATGTGTCCCTTACTCGTGGTCTTATTTTTTTCCTTTATTAACTTTTATTTCATGAACTTTTCACTAGGGCTATTACAGAACCCTCCCGCTTGGGGAACACTGTCGTCGGTGTTAAACCACACCATGACCTTAACAAAATCATTGAAAAGAAAACATACTGCCCATGGAGCTTTATAACTTAGCTCGTTGTAGTATTTACAATGAATGACCTGCTAAAAAATGAAACATCATGACAACATGACCATATAACAACCATACCGCATACTGGAGCTTTATAACACAACTCATTACAGTATTTACAATAACCACATATGCACATTTTCCAAACCAGAAAATAAAAGGATATGATGCTCATATCAATCAACAAGGGAGTCCAAAGGATCACAACTCCACCCTCAAAGTAATACCAAGATTCACCTCCTTCCCAGGAAGTCCATAATCCATTGTCACAGTCAAAGATGCATCCAATGTTCAGTGCTACAATCTTGCGCCACTTGTCCTCTTAGTGAAAAATTATCGTCTCATTGTTCCAAGGCACACTCCTAATGTGCATCTGATTCCATATGGAATTTCTAATGACCAAAACCAACATATCTACGACCTTCCCTTCTCTGCTACACAATCCCTCGGGAAATTCGGTTACCCCCTTTCGTGTAGTGACTCACCTTCCAAGTTCCTTGGCATCGCCTATCTCGGGCAATCCATCCCTTGGAAATGATTCCTCGCATTGGAAGATACAAAACCAAAGCATATACCTACCTCAAAACCATCATACCAGTCATAACATGCTCATGGAAATCAATGAACACTATTGGGTACCAGTGTCCCATAATGGCCCTGCTCTTGAAGTACTCTGCCAACATACTGCTGGATGTTCTAATTTGTTTTGCTACTGCTGCCAATTCTTGTAGTCGATTTCGACCACCCAACTGGGCATGTTCATCCATTCCTATTCCAAACACATAACTTCCATTAGATTTAAATAAATTGAAATAACATCAAATCATACCTCATTGGTAGTTCGTCAATAAGGTATATTTGCAATCATGTTCGCTTCCTGTCACAATAAGTCAAACTCGCATATTTGACCAAATCAACATGTATAAGAATATCACGCTAGGTTAGCTCACAACATAACCATCAATCATAAATCACATGTAACCATCATAAACTAGAATCATATATCACGTATAATCAACATATGCCATAACCATAAATCACATGCATAATAAAACTGAAATAAAATGTTGATACTTATCCTTTCATCAATCCTTAGCTTCTACCTTTGTCTTTATTTCATACACACTCCGGATCGGTTGCCACACCAGAAAAACATCCAATGAATTTTCCTCAACCATGTGCACATACACATAGTGTGCATTACACACATACAACTACACATGTCATACAACACCATGCAATACATGCATCTGCATCAATACCATATGTACCACATGTACACAGTACCACCTATACATTGCAACCCCCTCCACAATGTCTGAACATCACATGTACATGACACCACTTGCACAACATGTACACAGTGCCACATATACATTGCACCACTATACAACGTGTACACAATAACAAATGTACACAACATCACATGCACGATATGTGCATGACACCACATGTACATAGTATCACATGCACAACATGTACACAACACCACATGCACACAACACCACATGTAAAAAGTGTACACGACATGACATGTTCACAACAACACTTGTACAATCATGCACACAACACCATATGTACATAGCACCATATGTACAACATGCATAGAACACCATATGTACACATCACTGCATATCCAACATGTACATAGCATCATCTGTACACAACACTACATATCCAACATGCACACAACACCATATGCACACAACACCACATATCCATCATGTACATAACATCGTCTATACCCAACACTGCATATGCAATATTCGTACAACACTATCTGTACCACCCTATACATAACATTGCATAAACAACATGTACACACGCTATATATACACAACATCATAGATGCAACATGTACAACATATGCACAACAATAAACCTCATATCCAAAATCACACCTTCTCTACCAAGAAACCATGCTCCCAGTTTCTTATCTATGCTTATCCCAACATGTCGCAGACCACACCGATTTCATTTCGCTGATGTATCCTTCCACATTACCTTTCATAAACATAGGCATAATACAAGTATACAATATAAATTCATATCCACATGATATTGACCTCGTATATTTGTCGTGACTACTATTCCCACGTGATTCCTCATGAATTAGGAATCTCTTCATGCCATTCACTTGCATAAGAAATCATTCCTCCACAAGAATGATCCCTGACAACCCTATCAGACAGTGATAACATACATACATACATATATAATCATTAGCATAAAACAGTCATTATCCTGCTATACAACAACACACATACATACATGCATACATATATATAAATCAACATAATCACGATCATGACATAATTACTAGATATAATAAGGTCTAGGTTAAGAGAACTTCCTTTATCCATGTACAACATGTACAACATTGAGAACAATCATTCCCAACATGGCTAAGGCATCCAACAACTCAGATCCATTTAATTTACCTTTACTAGTTACATTTCACATGTTTGTACTACCATCGTCCATTTACCACTATGGACCAACCAGTCCAACCAACTGTCATAGTCTTATCTTCTGCTGCACTTACTCATGCATAGAGCTGTTGGAAATACTGAGGGGGGGGGGTGAATAAGTATTTCTTAGCAATAGAACTTTTAAATATTTTCAGAGCATTAGCTAATATTCAATTATTAGTAATGTTTATGTAGTAATAACAGTAATAAAAGAACACAATAGGCACAATAATTTTAGGTGGAAAACCCCCTCCGGTTCAAAAACAACCGAACGCTTCTCTAATAAATTCTTTAATATTCATCCCCAATTGAAATGAAAGCAACAAATTCCTAGAATTCTAGAAAATAATTCTTCTCCAGCTCTCATTAGAAGGACACCCCAACGCCTTGGTTTCTTCACTAATCAATTGAATGGATGCCCCAACACCCTAGCGAGCCACAACTCGCCCTAGCATCACCCTACCACCCTTAAGTGTTTACAAGCCCAAACCTCTAGGTGACTTCCTTCACCTTCCTAACCTTACCACCCTATAAAGACAAAAAATTAAATACAAAAGTGTGGACTCACATACCAGGGACAATAATCCACGATACAATATGATTTACAATGATTTTGACTGAACACCCAATCAAACTATGAGCTACAACCCAACCATGACATCATCCCAGGAAAGACTCCTATACCTCCCAATAATGCCTTTTCGACTCTAGGCAAATTGACTCTTTTAGAATAATGACTCTTCTAATGATGACACTTTTACAACTTTAATATGATGACTCTTGGCCTTGACACTTCTTCATAATATGCAAATGGCTGTCATGTCTTCAGAGGATGTCCCATTTCAATGCTTCCTTTGATTTGATACTTCTTCTCTTGAATTATTGCTTGAATTTGTACTTGAATCTTCTTCTACCTGCATGCAAAATTTTCTTGGCAAAACCAATCCAAAACAAAACAAAATACCCTTCAACTTACCTCTACTTGCAAAACACATGTAAGTGCATAATAACGAATAAATACAAATTAAAATTACAATGCGTACTTGAAGTGTGCTTCTAACTTTTGTTTTTGACTTGTTGCAGTAGTAGGCAAAGACTCCCACTCTTGATATAGGCGTGGACTCTATACAAGACTATATCTAAAATTGACCTAAATATATATACAATAAAAACTGATGACAAACCCTAGACTTGTGATGGAATAAGTTGTAAGTACAATAATAGAGACCATTCTATCAACTATGATAAGGCAAGTAACATGAACTTACAATATCATATAGATTTAGCAGACTTGGTGTAGCATCAAATGTGTAGTGTCAAGAATAGGACATCCGAAATGTGGTATCAAAACTAACTGTGACATATAGAGACATAGAGATATAACCGAGACCCTGTATGTACTTACGTTGTCTTGCAAAAAAATAAGTCAGATATGATACTCATATTTCAAATGTAAACACTAATCATACATACTTTTATGTAGGAGACTTACCCTTGACTGTTGATGTGTGGTCCTTACTGCAGTGATCCTTGAATGCATGCTTTTTCTTGCCTTCTAGAAGCTCGATATTGAATCTATTGTATCTATGTCATTTCTGATCTACAGGGTCTGAAATTTTGTCTTTTGGTAGCCCTCAGAGTCCTCTTTCCAAACCCAGAGGTCTGATCGATAGTGGATTCTTCAAGGAAGAGTTATGCCCAATCTCCCACAATGACCTGATTATAGACTAGTTCACTAGAGCGAACTTGTACAAAGTGCCACGTGTCACTGTTGTGACATTCAGCCCTGAAAACACTACTCAACAAACTACAATCATCCTCATTCTGTGACTACTTACGATATTTGAATCCAATGCTGAAAGAGAACGTTATGATGATTTTACCAATGCCACCTGTTTGACATGGAATTCGGGAGCCTGCGAAAACCCTAACTTTCTCAGATCATATCTCCGAAAATATTGCGAACCAAGAGCTGAAATTTGGTCACGAGGTTCATCAAGATTTCGGCTCAAATGAGTTTTAATTCCAGCTTTTGAAGCTTTGTAAAAAAATAAAATTTATAGCGACAATGCCACAATGACCTGTTTGAAGCCTCAAAATCCCTACTAGAGGAGGATATAGGGGTCATTATTTATATGAATGTCTTGAGTTGAGAGGGTCCTCAACAAGTGAACGTTGGAGGGATTTCAGGATCAATTTTTTATATTAATTATTGACTATTCAATGAACACAACAAATTATGGGTGCCATGCCACAACCCCATAGGGTTTTAGCCCACTAACTAGGGTTACTAACTTCAAACATGAATATCTCTCAAACCGTTAAGAATTACGTGGCGTGCCATATATCAAAGGAAACATCTCGACGAGTAGAATCCATCTAGAAGATCCTTGACTTAGAATAGAGTAATTTGTCAAGTAAAAATTCCCATGCAATATAGGGTTAGCCCCTAGTGTTGCTTGGGTTAACATCAATGACAACCACTGATCAACAATCTCCCCCTTTGGCATTGATGGCAACACAAGTACTCCCACTAGAATCATGAAACCTCTTCCTACTACCTTCTCTCCCTGTTTTTTCTTAAATGGCAAAGGGTAACTTCCCCTTGAAAAACAACCATCCTACGGACCTGTACACAGCTCCACTCCTCCTTTCTACTCAAGTAGATGAGAGAAAGAGTCCAATGAAAACTTGGGAGAATCCAAATCTTTTGGCGAAGATACTCAAATTCTTCACGAGGTAATGGTTTGGTAAATATTTCAGAAATTTGTTCATTTATGACAACATATTCAAGATTTATATTATTTTCATAGACCTGCTCTCTAACGAAATGATATTTAATCAGAATGTGCTTCATTTTGGAATGCATCACATGATTCTTGGAGATACTGTTGGCATTAGCGTTATCACAAAAGATGGGAATAGGCTCATCAAACTTGACTTGAAGATCTTGCAAACTTTTCTTCATACAAAGAACTTGAGTCCAACAAGCTGCTGCTACGAGATACGAAGCTTCTGCTGTGGATAACAAGATTAAAGACTACTTTTCACTTAACCATGAAACAAGACAACCACTTAGATAGAATGATGCTCCATTGGTACTCTTACGATCATCAACACTTCCTGGCCAATCTGCATCTATATAAGTTTGGATGACCAGATCATTTCCTTTAGGATACCATAGAACATATTCCATTGCACCCTTAAGATACCAAAGAATTATTTTGACAGCAATAATATGAGATTCTTTTGTTACTTCTTGGAATCTTGCTACTTGTCCAACTGCCTACATCACATTAGGCCGGGAGGCTGTCACATATAAGAGACTACCAATCATGGATCTATACAACCTTTGGTCCACATCCTTTGACGAATTTTCTAAGATTAACTTGCAACATGTTACCATGGGGGTAAGGACTGGCTTGCAATCTTCCATCTGGAATTTCTTCGATGTACTTGGCTTGATATATGAATATTCCTTTATCCTGTTGAGAAATCTAATCCCTAAAAAGCATGTCAGTTCACCAATCATAGACATTTCAAACTCACATTGCATTTTTGTGGCAAAGTCTTTACTTAATCTGTCATCACTGCTTCCAAAGATTATATCATCCACATATACTTCGATAATTGTTAGGTTATATCAATGCACTTTCACATAAATATTGCTGTCAGCACTTCCTTTCTTGAATCCTCGTTGAGTTAGATATCCATCAAGACGAGCATACCAAGCCCTAGTAGATTGCTTGAGGCCATATAGTACCTTATTTAATCCTGATTTTTCTCGAGCAAGCATACGCGAGAAACATCCTAATAGCTTCCATTCTAGCAACGAGAGCAAATGTTTCTTCAAAATCGATTCCTTCAACCTGTGCATATCCTTTGCAGACTAAGCTTTCCTTGTTCCTAGTAACCTATAATCCTTCAACTGTTTTTCTCCCCCTGAACCTGTAATGAAACTACCATCTTGTTCAAACTACCTTCATGTTAATCGTAGACTTATGCCATATACTGTTGCATAGACTCCTCCTCTACAAAAATTAAGGAGTCAACAAGCCAGATTGTTCAAAATAGTGAGTCACCTAACTGACCATCTTGACTTGAGTCATTATCTGAAGCAACTACTAATTCCTCACAATCCGTTACGAATCATGAAAGCATAACTGTTGGGACCTTATTGCCTTCTTGCTTTTCTTTCTCATCTTGTACTTGTTCATCCTATACTTGTTTTCCTTTCCAAATCTTCTTATTCTCGTCGTCAAGATTTTCATTCGTGGTTGATTCCATCTTGTACCTGCAATTACGAGCTATGTGTCCATAGTTATGACATTTTTAACATTCGATGTTATTCATAGAAGATTCTGTTTGGTGTTTATCTCGTGATCCTGCAAATTTGCTTCTAAGGTTTTGCTGATAATAATTGTACCTGTCTGGAACTTCACAATCCCTAGTCACATGTCCAAAATTGTTACATTTGTAACATTCAACATCATCTCTCAAATGATCAAATTTGTTGATATTATGCTGAGTTCTGGAATATCCATTTCTGAAGGATCTCTTGGAATTATATTCATTCCAAACATACATGCGACATTCTGCAGGTCTATGTCCAAACTTTCCACATGAATAACAATGACCATAAATGATAGGTTGATACCTAGGAGGAAATCTTCTTCGAGGAATTGTTTTCCAAGGTTCTTCCAATGGATCTTGATCTCTTGATCTACCTGCTTGGTAGATTTTTCATATCCATCTTCTTTAGTTGTCATAGAAGGACTTGACTCCTTTTCAAATTTTTCTTTCTAACCAAGACCAGTCTTGTTGCTGCATGATCGCTGGTTTCTGATGAATTCATCCAAAGTATTTGAGATTTTGGCATTGTTTTGAAGGGTTTTTTATATTTTACTTCATTTTGTAAAGAAACGATTTCAACTTCCAATGCTTCTCTTTCCTTGTTGCTTTTCTTTAATTCTCTCCTCAGTGATTCTTCAATTCGTTTGTATTCTTCAACCTTGATTTTAAGATTTAGGACCTATTCCCTTTCCATCTTTAATTCATCTTCAAGAGTGTTGATGTGCTTCTTCTTGGCCTTGAGCTCTTTGATAACCTGATTACTTCGTTTTTAAATTCAACCTCAATCATTTCTTCTTCTTTGTCTCCTTCTTTGTCAGGTACCTCTTTCTTATTGTGCTTGGCCATAAACAATAATCTTCTATTGAATTCTTCTTCGTTATCAATTTATTCTTTGGATGAGGAGCTATCTTCTTTAGAGAAGAAACTTTTCTTAAACCATTTCTTCTTGCCTTTCTTGTTGAACTTCCTAGGATTTGTCTTTCCTTTCGTAACAACCTCATTTTTGTGAGGACATTTGGCTACAAAATTCCCAATGTCACCACAATCAAAACATATTAATGGAAGTTTACCTTTGAATTTTCCCATACTTGTTCTCATTTTCTACATGAAGTAGGCAAACTCTTTATCTTAGAATTCTTATTCATCTTCTTCCTTTTTCTCATCCTTACAATTGCAAGTTTTTGCTTTCAAAATCTGATTGTCCTTACTATTCTCCTTGGATGCGGAAAATGTTCTTTCTAAGTGAGATGTGCCATCCTCTTCTTCAATCCTCATTTCATATGCCGTAAGAATTCCATGTAATTCATCTATGCTGATATTGGTTAGATTCGTTCTATCTTCCAAGATAGATACCTTAGGGTTAAATCTTGCTGGCAAGGTTCTGAGGATCTTTCGGATAACAATTTTTGTTTCAACAGGTTCTCCCAAACCTTCCAATGTATTTTTTGTTTCATCAACATGCTGAAAGTATGCAGCAATATCTTCATATTCCCTCATTTTGAGCTACTCAAATTTTGCCCTGAAAATTTGAAGCTTTGCTTCTTTCACCTTTTAGTCACCTGCATATATATTTTCAAGATTTCCCCATACCTCTTTAGCAATTTTGAAACTCAATAGCTTAAGATAAACAGATTCTATAAGCCCACTGATAATCAGATCTTTAGCATTTGCATCATATAACATATTTTTCTTACCTTGTTCATCCTGGGTCGTCGTGAAGCCTTTGTCAACGATTTCCCATACTTCATATCCTTGCACCAACAAATGAACCTGCATTCTTCCACTCCAAAGTGCATAGTTATTTCCATTGAACAAAGGAACTCTATTCTTAGTATGCTCCATGATCTCCTTCCAGTTCTTAGACTACTATTGAAGGAACCAAGCTCTGATACCAATTGTTGGAAACACTGAGAGTGGGGGGTGGGGGGGGGGGGGGTGAATTAATATTTCTTAGTAATAGCACTTTTAAATATTTTCAGAGCATTAGTTAATATTAAATTAGTATTAATGTTTATGCAGTAATAACAGTAAATAAAAGAACACATTAGGCATAATAATTTTAGGTGGAAAACCCCCTCCGGGTCAAAAACCACTGAACACTTTTCTAATAAATTTTCTAATGTTCAGCCCCAATTGAAATGGAAGAAATAACTTCCTAGAATTCTAGAAAAACATTCTTCTCCATCTCCCATTAGAAGGACACTTGAACACCCTGGTTTCTTCAATAATCAATTGAATGGATGCCCCAACACCCTAGCGAGCCACAGCTCACCCTTAGCACCATCCTACCACCCTGAAGTGTTTATAAGCCCAAACCTATAGGTTACTTCATTCACCTACCTAGCACCACCCTATCACCCTATAAAGACAAATTAAATACAAAAGTGTGGACTTCCGTACTAGGGAAAATGGTCCACAATACAATATGATTTACAATGATTTTGACCAAACACCCAATCACACTATGACCTGCAACCCAACCATGACATCATCCCAACAAAGACTCCTATACCTCCTAATAATGCCTTTTCGACTCTAGGCAAATTGGCTCTTTTACAATAATGAGTCTTCCAATGATGACACTTTTACAGATGACTCTCTACAACTTTAGTATGATGACTCTTGGCCTTAACACTTCTTCATAATATGCAGATGGTTGTCATGTCTTCAAAGGATGTGACGTTGCAATGCTTCCTTTGATTTGATACTTATTCTCTTGAATTATTGCTTGAATTTGTACTTGAATCTTCTTCTACCTGCATGCAAAATTTGCCCGGCAAAACCAATCCCAAAACAAAACAAAATACCCTTCAACTTACCTCTGCCTGCAAAACACATGTAAGTGCATAATAATGAATAAATACAAATTAAAATTACAATGCATAGTTGAAGTTTGCTTGTCACTTTTGTTGTTGACTTGTTGCAACAGTAGACAAAGACTCCCACTCGTGATATATGCCTGGATTCTATGCAAGACTATATCCAAAACTGACCTAAAGATATATACAATAAAAACTCATGACATACCCTAGACTTGTGATGGACCAAGTTGTAAGTACAACAATAGAGACCATTCTATCAACTATGACAAGGCAAGTAACATGAACTTACAACATCATATAGATTTAGTAGACTTGGTGTAGTATCAAATGTGTAGTATCAAGAATAGGACATCCGAAATGTGGTATCAAAACTAACTGTGACATATAGAGACATAGAGACATAGAGATATAACCCAGACCCTGTATGTACTTACGTTGTCCTACAAAAACATATGTCAGAGATGATACTCATATTTTAAATGTAAACCCTAATCATACATACCTTGTTGTAGGAGACTTACACTTGACTGTTGATGTGTGGTCCTTATTGAAGTGATTCTTGAATGCATGCTTTTTCTTGCCTTCTAGGAGTTCGATATTGAATCTGTTGTATCTGTGTAATTTCAGATCTTCAGAGTTTGAAATTTCATCTCGTGGTAGCCCTTTGAGTCCTATTTCCAACCCCATAGGTCTGATCAATATTGGATTCTTCAAGAAATAGTTATCTCCAATCTCCCACGACGATCTGATTATAGACTGGTTTAGTAGAGCGAACTTGTACAAAGTGCCACGTGTCATTGTTGCGACCTTTGGCCCTGAAAACTCTACTCAAAAAACTAAATTCTGTCCTCTTTCTATGAATATTTATGAAATTTGAATCCAATTCTCAGAGAGAAAGTGATGATGATTTTCACAATGTCAGTTGTTTGACATGGAATCCGGGAGCTTGCAAAAACCCTAACTTCCTCACATCATATTTCCGAAAATGTAGCTAACCAAGATCTGAAATTCTGTCACAAGGTTCATCAAGATTTAGGCTCAAATGGGTTTTAATTTCATCTTTTGAAGCTCTGCAGCAAAAAAAAGTTATAGAGAAAATTCCACGATTACCTGTTTGAAGCCTCAAAATCCCTACAAGAGGAGGATATAAGGATTTATATGAATGTCTTGAGTTGAGAGGGTCCTCAACAAGTGAACGTTGGAGGGATTTTAGGAGAATTTATTATTATTATTAATTATTGACTTTTCAATGACCACAACCAATTATGAGTGCCATGCCACAACCTCACAGGGTTTTAGCCCACTAACTGGGGTTACTAATGATAAACATGAATATCTCTCAAACCGTGAAGAATTACTTGCGTGCCATATATCAACGGAAACATATCGACGAGTATAATCCATTTAGAAAATCCTTGACTCAGAACAGAGTAATTTGTCAATTCAAAATTCCCATGCAAGATTGGGGTAGCCCCTGGTGCTGCTTGGGTTGACATCAGTGACAACCACTGATCAACAATCTCCCCCTTTGGCATTGATGGAAACACAAGTACTCCCCCTGCGACCATGACACCTCTTCCTATTGCCTTCTCTCCCCCTTTGTCATCAATGGAAAAGGGTAACTCCCTTTGACAAACAACAATCCTGCAGACCTATACACACCTCCACTCCCCCTTTCTACTCGAGTAGATAATAGAAAGAGTCTAATGAAAAATTGGGAGAATCCCAAGCTTTTGGCGAAGATACTCAAATGCTTCACGAGGTAAATGTTTGGTAAATATGTCAGCAATTTGTTCCTTTATGCCAACATATTCAAGCTTGATATTCTTTTTAGCAACATGTTCTCTAACAAAATCATATTTAATCGGAATGTGCTTCGTTTTGGAATGCATCATAGGATTCTTGGAGATACTCATGGTGCTGGTGTTATCACAAAAGATGGGAATAGGCTCATCAAACTTGACTTGAAGATATTACAAAGTTTGCTTCATCAAAAGAACTTGAGTACAACAAGTTGCTACCACGACATATTCTGCTTCTGCTGTGGATAATGAGATTGAAGGCTGCTATTTACTTAACCATGAAACAAGACAACCACCTAGATATAATGCTTCTCCAATGGTATTCTTACGATCATCAACACTTCCTACCCAATCTGCATCTGTATAAGCTTGGATGACTAGATCATTTCCTTTGGGATACCATAGAACATATTCCACTATTCCCTTAAGATATAGAAGAATTATTTTGACGACAATAATATGAGATTCTTTTGGTGCTACTTGGAATCTTGCTACTTTTCCAACTGCCTACATCACATCAGGGCAGGAGGCTGTCACATATAAGAGACTATCAACCATGGATCTATACGTCCACATCCTTTGACGAATTTTCTAAGCTTAACTTGCAACATGTTACTATGGGGGTAAGGACTGGCTTGAAATCTTCCATCTGGAATTTCTTGAGCATTTATTTGATGTACTTGGTTTGATATATAAATATTCCTTTATCCTGCTGAGAAATTTAAGCCCTAAAAAGTATGTTAGTTCACCAATAATAGACATTTCAAAGTCACTTTTCATTATTGTGGCAAAGTCTTTACTTAATCTGTCATCACTGCTTTCGAAATATTATATCATCCACATATACTTCGATAATTATTAGGTTAGCTTGATCCACTTTCACATAAAGGTTGTTGTCAACACTTCCTTTCTTGAATCCCTATTGATGTAGATATCCTTCAATATGAGTGTACCGAGCCCTAGGAGTTTTCTTGAGACCATATGGAGCTTTCTTTAATCTTGAATTTTCTTGAGCAAGCATAAGCGAGAAACATCCTGATAGCTTCCATTTTGGCAACGGGAGCAAATGTTTCTTCAAAATTGATTCCTTCAACCTATGCATATCCTTTGCAGACTAATCTTGCCTTGTTCTTGGTAACCTATAATCCTCCAACTGTTTGTCTCCCCCTGAACCTGTAATGAAACTGCCATCTTGTTCAAACTACCTTCTTGTCAATCATAGAGTTGTACCATATACTGCTGGATAGACTCCTCCTCTACAAAAATTAAGGATTCAACAAGCCAAATTGTTCAAAATAGTGAGTCACCTAACAGGACATCTTGACTTAAGTCATTATCTGAAGCACTTGCCAATTCCTCACAATCCGTTATGAATCATGAAAGCATAACTTTTGGGACCTTATTGCCTTCTTGCTTTTCTTTCTCATCTTGTACTTGTTCATCTTGTACCTGTTTTCCTTTCCAAATCTTCTTATTCTCGTCGTCAAGCTTTTCATTCATGGTTCATTCCATCTTGTACCTACATTTACGAGCTATGTGTCCATAGTTATGAAATTTGTAACATTCAATGTTATTCATAGAGGATTCCGTTTGGTGTTTATCACGTGATCCTACAAATTTTCTTCTAGGGTTTTTGTCGATAATAGTTGTATCTGTCTGGAACTTCACAATCCCTAGCCATATGTCCAATATTGTTACATTTGTAACATTCATCATCGTCTCTCAAATGATCAAATTTTTTGATATTATGCTAAGTTCTGGAATATCCATTTCTGACGGATCTCCTGGAATTATATTCATTCCAAACATACATGCGACATTCTGCAGCTCTATGTCCAAACTTTCCACATGAATAACAATGACCATAAAAGATAGGTTGATACTCGGGAGGAAATTTTCTTAGAGGAATTGTCTTCCAAGGTTCTTCCTGCGAATCTTGATCTCTTGATCTAGCTAGGAGATCTACCTACTTGGT
The DNA here is from genome assembly GCA_000404065.3 of Pinus taeda. Taxonomy (NCBI): domain Eukaryota; kingdom Viridiplantae; phylum Streptophyta; class Pinopsida; order Pinales; family Pinaceae; genus Pinus; species Pinus taeda. The sequence continues at coordinate 47,058 of APFE030677484.1, forward strand.
AGATTTTGCACATCCATCTTCTTTAGTTGTCATAGAAGGACTTGAATCCTTTTCAACTTTTTCTTTGTAACCAAGACTAGTCTTGTCACTGCATGATCGCTGGTTTCTGATGACTTCATCCAAAGTCTTTGAGTTGTTGGCATAGTTTTGAAGAGTTTTTCCATGTTTATTTCCTTTTGTAAAGAAACGATTTCAGCTTCCAATGCTTCTCTTTCCTTGTTGCTTTCCTTTAATTCTTTCATGAGCAATTCTTCAATTTGTTTGTATTCTTCAACCTTGCTTTTAAGATTTACAACATGTTCCCTTTCCGTCTTTAATTCATCTTCAAGAGTGTTGACATGCTTCTTCTCGGCCTTGAGCTCTCTGAAAAACCTGATTACTGTGTTTTGAAATTCAACCTCAGTAATTTCTTCTTCTTGATCTCCTTCATTAGGTGCCTCTTGCTTATTGTGCTTGGACATAAACAATACTCTTTCGTTGAATTTTTCTTTGTTATCACTATCTTCTTCGGACGAGGAGCTTGTTGGAAACACTGAGAGGGGGGGGGGGGGGGGGGAATCGGTATTTCCTTTTTTTTTTTTAAATTGTTCTAGTGATTTCCAAAAGCATATATAGATATGTATATGTATACACAGAACACAAAAATCAACAGCTGGAATTAATGCTTTTGTTAAAACTCAAGACAGTGCAATGAAATAAATACAATATAAGTATATATCTGATTGTGAATAGTTGCCAAGCTCCAACTTGGACTTCAGTGAGGCTCCAACCTCCAGAGCACCAACTCTGTTTTGCAGTGGTTTTGCACTTAGGAGCACCTACCCCCAATGACTTCAGTCCTGTTCAGTTTTGAGGCTCCAACCTCTTGGGCTCCAACCCAACCTTGGTATAAATTGGTATGATGCTACACTCTATTTAGCTAAGGTTCTCTCACTCCTACTCTCCTACCTCTGCTGCTTCTGCTGCCTCTACAACTTCCGCTGCTTCTGTTGCCTCTTCTACCTCTGCTGCTTCTGCTACGTCACTCTCTGGTTCTTCACCACAACAACAACACAAACAGTTCTCTGTTTTCACTGTTTTATACATTCCCATGCCTTTGTCCATTCGTTTCAGCTTACACTGCCTCTTAAGCTTCCTCCTCGGTTGCAGCGACTTCCTCTATGCTGTGCAAGTTCACTGACTTTATGGGGATACGTAGATTCATTAGACTGGTCCAAATGATCCACGGAGAACACATCCTCCTGGTTTACCGTAACAGTGCTCCTTTTGGCAATGATTGCGGCATACACAAAGTTCTTTCAATTAAATAGAGATGTTTTGTCCCGATCGCAATCATAATTGCCATGATTCACCCCTTTTCACTGACATTCAACCTTTTGAACCGTCGGAACAACCATCGTAAGCCTTTCGGCTTAAAACACCCCGCGAAAGCCAAACATTCCATTACACAGAGAATATGAGAAAAAATAGTCAAACAGACTAAAAGGCAGACTTCAGGAAATATTACAATCACACCTATTCCTGTATTGGGTCCGTGCTTAAATTGCAATCAGCGATTCGTGACTCCCGGGGGTCCTTTATATATTGGACCCATGACTTCGTCGATGGTTGATGACCGATCCTCCAATGCTCCGATGGACTGGATGCAATATGGTATTAAACCATAGTTAATTTGCTCGTCGGGTCCATAGCTTGCCGCAGTCGATGCTTTCAATGTGGCAAGGCTTTACGGCTTGCGAAATGCGACGAATGCGATCATAGATTAAGTCATATTTGTAATGTGTGGTGGGTCCGCGTGGATATTCATCGCAGTCGGGAGTTGCCCCCGGCGGAGGTCCGATGCGATATTGCTATCGGCGATTGCAATGGACCGCTTGACATATTGTAGCTCCCACTTCTGAAGTGCCGATGCAATACTCGCTATCGGCGATTGAAAGTCGCATAAGGTCAGGGCTCGACGTTAACGTAGACCCCTCATAGCGATGCGATGTGCCGGACCAGATACAACTCAACACTCCCATGTATAGAGTTTCAAGTCCACAATCCGCCTCTGATAGTGTATTTGCCCTAGAGCCAAGTCTTCTGCATCCGATAGTGTTAAGCCCATGTGTATGGGCTTTCTGTCCGATGATAGTGTTAAAGCATGCATACATGGGTTTTACGGCCTGATAGTATATATATATATATAGATGTATATGTATATGTATAGATGTATATGTATATGTATAATATACTATATATATACATATAATTATATATATATATATATATATATATATATATATATATATATATATATATATATATATATATATATATATATATATATATATATATATATATATATATATATATATATATAAGGTTCTATGCCTCCGATAGTGTAAAAACACACATGTATGATATATGCTCCTTCGGCTGTATCTTATCATGCATATAATTCTTTTGTGGCCTGATAGCTCCTGATAATATAAATACACCCATTGCTCCTCTGATGGCTATGTCTACTTCCTTATAGCTCTACTTGTTCCTTTGTTGCTGCAATGGTTGTCTGCATCCTCTGATCTGCTCCTCTTGGCTCCTTTTGCTCTGTCCAACAATCTCCCCCTTTGTTATTGATGGAAATATTCTTTTGCTCTCCCCCTTTGACATCAATGGCAAAGGAATGCATATGGACTCCCCCTGTCAAACTGCTCCCCCTATCCTGCTACATCTTTATGAATGAAATTGAGTGATGATAAAGAAATAACTCCCATCTTTTGACGCAGATGTTCGAATGCCTCTCCAGGAAGAGGTTTTGTGAAAATATTAGCTATCTGCTCCTTAGTACTGATATATTCCAGGACGATGTTTTGTTCAGCTACTTGCTCACGAAGGAAATGATACTTTATTGGTATGTGTTTGGTTCTTGAGTGCATCACTGGATTTTTGCTGAGACTGATAGCACTTGTGTTGTCACAATAGACAATAATCGGTTGATCTGTACATATGTCAACATCATTTAGAGCTTCCTTCATCCATAGTATTTGAGTACAACAGTCTGCTGCAGCAATATACTCGGCTTCGTCTGTGATAATGATATGGATGACTGTTTTTTGCTGAGCCAGGATACTAAACAGTCTCCTAGGAAGAACACATTTCCACTAGTACTTTTCTGATCATCTATACTTCCAGCCTAATCAACATCGGTGTTTGTAGTGACAATCAGTGTTGAGCTCTTTGGGTACCAAAGATCGAAATCAGATGTTCCTTTTAGGGATCCGAGAATTCTTTTTACAACTAATAAGTGGGATTGTTTGGGAGCAGATTGAAATCTTCCCACCATTCCTACTGCCTGCATTATGTCTAGTCTTGTAGTTGTTAAGTATAGAAGGTCTCCAATCATTGACCTGTAATGAGTACATCTACTAGAGGGACGTCAACATCTTTGCTCAGTTTGCAGTTTGTGGTCATAGGTGTGCTCATGGGTGCACAATTCTCCATTCTATATTTTTTGAGCATGTCTTTTAGATATTTGGTTTGAGATATACACAATCCTGCTCTGGTTTGAGATACTTGAAGTCCAAGGAAGTGGGACAACTCTCCTATCATTGACATCTCAAACTGTTTTGACATGCTTTAAGAAAATTCATGGCTCATTTCATCATTATTACTAGCAAAAATCAGATCATCGACATAAACAAGAGCAACTAGTAACTTACCTTCATCTATTTTTATGTATAGATTACTTCCAGTCACTCCCTTTTTGAAGCCTTGTTGTTGTAGGTAGTGATCCAATCTTGCATACCAAGCTCTAGGAGCTTGTTTCAATCCATATAAAGCCTTTTTCAACTTATAGACTAAGTCCTTTCCTGCTGTTAGATCAAAACCTTATGGCTGCTCCATGTAGACTTCCTCCTTGATTTCCCCATTTAGAAATGCTTATTTCACGTCCATTTGATAGATTTTGAATCCTTTTGAGAAAGAAAATTCCAAGAACATCCTGATAGCTTCCATACGGGCCACTAGTGCAAATGTATCTTCAAAGTCAATTCCTTCAATTTGTGAATAGCCTTTGCAGACAAGTCTTGCATTGTTTCTGATAACCTGTCCTTCCTCATTCATTTTATTTTTCAACACCCATTTGGTTCCTATTATGTTTTTGTCCTTTGGACGAGGTACCAGCTCCCATGTCTTGTTCTTCTCAATTTGGGACATTTCTTCTTCCATGGCTTTTACCCAATGAGGATACTTACTTGCTTCTGCAAATGTTTCTGGTTCTATCATAGATAGGAGGGCAATGACTTTTCTCTTGGGTGTGATTGTTATCCTTCTTCGAGTCTGCACACCTTCATCTCTATCGCCAATGCTCTGCTCTTCTGGATGATGTCTTTGGACATACTTCATCTTTGAAGGGGTATTAGGTGGTTCTCTTTCCTCTTCTTCTTCTTCTTCTTCTTCCTCATCTATTTCTTCTTCTTTAGGTTCTTCTTCTTTAATGAGAAAGTCATCTTCATGTTCTTCAATTTCCTTTTCTAGAAGATCTTCATCAACCTTTACATCAATGCTTTCCACTATTTTCTTCAGTCGATAATTGTAGCACTTGTAAGCCTTGCTCCGTGTAGAGTATCCAAGAAATATCCCTTCATCAATGCGAGAATCAAACTTTCCGGATGAGCCATCATTTATTTTTATGAAGCACTTGCTTCCAAAGATCTTGAAGTACTTCACCGAAGTAGGTCTTCCTTTCCATAGCTCATAAGGATTTTTTTCACAATTTGGTCTTAATTGAGTTTGATTCAATGTATAGATAGTTGTCCCTACTGCTTCTCTCCAGAAGCTAGGCTGTAAGTATGCTGCTAATAGCATTGTTCTTGCCATTTCTTGGACTATTTGATTTCTTCTTTCAACTACCCCATTTTGCTGAGGTGTTCTAGCAGCAAAGAATTCCCTTTTAATTCCATGGATATTACAAAACTTGCTAAACTCATTTGATGTGAATTCTCCCCCTGTCTGTTCTGAGGCACTTAATTTTTGAATCTTTTTCATTTTCTACAAGGGCTTTTGGATTCTTAAAACAGTCAAAAGTTTCAAATTTATACTTTATAAAATATATCCACATCATTCTAGTATAGTTATCAACAAATAACACAAAGTACCTTTCTCCTTAGAGTGCTTGATTTCTAGTTGGTCCACATAGATCAGCATGGATGATCTCCAAGGGCTTTGATGTAGAGAGCTCCTTTGTCTTGTGGCTGGTTCTGGTTTGCTTTCCATGTTGACATGGACCACATACTCCTTGATTTGGTTTGAACAGCCTTGGTATGTCTCGTACAGCTCTAATCTTGCTGATATTGACCAGATTTTCGAAGCTTGTATGTCCAAGTCGCTTGTGCCACAACCAACTTTCATCTGTCTGACTCAGGTAGCATTTATTTTCCTGAATCTTGTTTAGAATGTAAATGTTGTCTAGTGTTCTAACCCCTTTCGCCACAAGTTCCCCTGAGGAAGAGTTCCTTATTTCACAGTCTTTGGTGCGACAACCTTATGTCCTTGATCACAGATTTCGCTGACACTCAGGAGATTGTGTTTGAGCCCATCTACTAGCAGAGCATCTTAAGCTTTTCCTTTTCCATTGATTATAGTAACGCTTCCTTTCCTGCAATTCTGGCAGATCCACTTCCAAAGGACACATTTCCTTCCTTTTTGCTCAATGAGACAAACTGCCTTTTGTCTCCTGTCATGTGTCTGGAACACCCACCATCCACAAACCAATGATTTCCATTATTTTGAGCATATAGAGCTAGGCCGCATTTATCCATGTTGGAATTCTTACAACTTGTCTTTCTTCCTTTGAGTGGGCAGTTTTGTTCATAGTGTCCATTATTGTAGCAAAATGAGCAAATCAGATCGAATTTGGTTAAGGGATCAAATGAATTGAAGGTTTTGATTTGTCCCTACCTTTTGGGGGCATGTGAATTTATTATTTGGTCCTTTAGCTTAGGTGTTTCACTTCTATAGGCCATGCAATGTATGGCTTGATGACTGAAGTTTTTACAGTGAAAACAATGTCCAAGAAAGATGGTTTTGTACCTGGTTAAGTAGCCATGGTTTGAGTTGATTTTCTTCCTGGGAATTACTCTTGCCTCATTCTTTGGATTTGAGATGGGCCCTTGGTAGAGTACAGGTTTGTATTTGCAGTAGTATCCATGATTCGACTCCACATTTTTCTTTGGAGTAATTCTCTCTTCATTCTTCGGATCTGGGATGGGCTTTTGATAACATACTTTTTCTTCTTTTGGATTGTAGGAAAGTGCATCAGCATAGCTTTTCGCACTATTCTTAGTGCTTGAGGATTCTCCTTTGGAACCTATTCCAGACTTGTCATGTTGGGGTTTTTGACTTTTCAGAATAGTCCCAAGTATTTGAGAGCTTTTATAGCCCTTTTTAATTTGATCCAACTCCTTTCTCAGAGACACTATTTAGGCCTCACGTTCTTCACAAGTCTCTTCTTTTTCTTTTAGCTTTGCTTCCAAGATATCTTCTCTCCTTTTTGTTTCCTCGTTTTCCACCTTGAGAGAGATGATTTTATTCCGTAGTTTTTCATTTTCTTCAATGGCACTAATTAACAGTTCATCTATATTTCCTTCCAGCCATGAGTCATCATCATTTGTGAATGCCATGAATAATGTTTCTTGGCTTTCATCATGGTCACTTTCCACATCTGATTTCTTTTTGATGACCATAAACTCATCCTCATCGGACTCATCTTGCTTAGAGAAGAGGTTCTTCTTATTGAACCCTTTCTTTTGGTGTGCCATTATTTTAGAATTTCCTTCATCATCACTATCATGTTTATGAGGACATTTTGTTGCATAATGACCTATTTTTCCACACTTAAAACAGATAAGAGGGTACTTGCCTTTAAGCTTAGATCCTTTCTTAAGTTTTTGTACAAATTGAGCCAATTCAGATTCCACATCGGACTCATCACTAAAGTCATTCCTTTCTTTCCCCTTCTTTAACTTTGAAGCCTTGAATGCTGCATCTTTGGGGCTAGGGCCACCTTTCCTCATCTCATAGGCAGTGAGGATTCCATGGAGTTCATCCATCTTGAGGGCATCTAGATCCTTTACTTCTTCTATGGTGCTTATTTTGGAGTCAAATATGTCTGTAAGAGATCTTAATACTTTTTGAACAATGGTACTTTCTTCAATTTTTTGTCCAATCCTTTAAGGGAGTTGACCACTTTAGCTACTCGGAGGAGGTATGCTGCAATATCTTCTTCATATTCCATCCTCAGGCTTTCAAATTGTCTTCTGTTAGTTTGAAGCTTTGCCTTTTTGCCTTTTGAGTCTCCATCGTATAAGCCAACTAGCTTGTCCCACTTTTCTTTGGCAGAGTCACAGTTCATGACTTTGTGAACTCGAAATCAGCGATTCCACTAGTGATGGAGTTTAAGGCCTTTGCATTTGCAATGTAGGATTTCCTCTTGTCTTGATCTGTTTGAAGAGTGGTAGGCATATGATACTCATTTTGAACAAAATGCCAGACTTCAGGTCCAAGGGAAATTAAGTAGTAGGTCATTCTCTTTTTCCAGAAACCAAAGTTAGTGCCATCGAACAAAGGAGGTCTTCCTGGTGCTTTGTGATTTCTCATCATGGCTGCAGATCCTTCTTCAAGCTGTTAGGCTAGTATGAAGAAGCCGACTTTGATACCAATTGTTGGAAATACTGAGAGGGGGGGTGAATCAGTATTTCCCTTTTTTTTTTTTTAATTGTTCTAGTGATTGCCAAAAGCATATATAGATATGTATATGTATACACAGAACACAAAAATCAACAGCTGGAATTAATGCTTTTATTAAAACTCAAGACAGTGCAATGAAATAAATACAATGTAATTATATCTCTGAATGTGAATAGTTGCCAAGCTCCAGCTTGGACTTCAGTGAGGCTCCAACCTCCAGAGCACCAACTTTGTTTTGCAGCGATTCTCCACTTAGGAGCACCTACCCCTAATGACTTCAGTCCTATTCAGTTTTGAGGCTTCAACCTCTTGGGCTCCAACCCAACCTTGGTATAAATTGGTATGTTGCTACACTCTATTCAGCTGAGGTTCTCTCACTCCTACTCTCCTGCCTCCACTACTTCTGCTGCCTCTACAACCTCCACTACTTCTTCTGCCTCTTCTGCCTCTGCTGCTTCTTCTACCTCACACTCTGGTTCTTCACCACAACAACAACATGAATAGTTCTATGTTTTTACTCTTTTATACATTCCCATGCCTCTGTCCATTTATTTCTGCTTACACCGCCTCTTAGGCTTCCTCCTCTGTCGTTGCGGCTTCCTCTGCATTGTGCAAGTTCATTGACTTTCTGGGGAGACGTAGATTCATTAGACTGGTCCAAACTATCCACGGAGAACACATCCTCTCATTTACCGTAATAGTGCTCCTTTTGGTAATGATTGTGGCATACACAGAGTTCTTTCAATTAAACGAAGATGTTTTGTCCCAATCGGAATCATAATTGCCATGATTCACCCCTTTTCACTGACTTTCAACCTTCTGAATTGTTGGAACAACCATCGTACGCCTTTTGGCTTAAAACACCCTGTGCAAGCCACACATTCCATTACACAGAGAATATGAGAAAAAACAGTCAAACAGACTAAAAGGCGGACTTCAGGAAATATTACAATCGCACCTATTCCTGCATCGGGTCCGCGCTTAAATCGTAATCGACGATTCGTGACTCCCAGGGGTCCTTTATATATTGGACCCATGACTCCGCCAATGGCCGACGACTGATCTTCCACTGCTCTGATGGACTGGTTGCGATATGGTATTAAACCATAGTTAATATGCTCGTCGGGTCCACAACCTATCACAATCGGTGCTTCCAATGTGGCAAGGCTTTACGGCTTGTGATATGCAACGGATGCGATCATAGATTAAGTCATACTTGTAATGTGTGGCGGGTCTGCATGGATATTCATCGCAGTCAGGAGTTGCCCCTAGTGGAGGTCCGATGCGATATCACTATTGGCGATCACAATGGACGGCTTGACATATTGTAGCTCCCACTTCCGAAGTGCCAATGCGATACTTGCTATCGGCGATCAAAAGTCGCATAGGGTTAGGGCTCGACGTTAACGTAGACCCCTCATAGTGATGCGATGTGCTGGACTCGATACAACTGAACACTCCAATGTATAGAGTTTCAAGTCCGTAATCCGCCTCTGATAGTGTATTTTCCCTAGAGCCAAGTCTTCCGCCTCCGATAGTGTTAAGCCTATGTATATCGACTTTCTATTTGCTTATAGTGTTAAAGAATGCATACATGGGTTTTACGGCCCGATAGTATCTATCTATCTATCTAGAGGCTCAAGTTCAAGAGAAAGTCGGGTATTCTAGTTCTTCTGCGGCTCTCTGTGGCTCATCTGCGGCCCGAGAGCATCGGACTTGACGAAGAAAAACCTTGCACATTGTGTGTTCTGCGGCTCATCGACTGCGAGGTTCTTCTGCGGCCTTCCGAGTTTTTCTGCGGCCCGAGTTCTTCTGCGGCCTTCCGAGTTCTTCTGCGGCTCTCTGCGGCTCATCTGCGGCCCGAGAGAATCGGACTTGACGAAGAAATACTTTTGCGGTTGGCAAGCTTCTGTGGCTCATCGAGTTTGTGATCTTCTACAAGTGAAAGAATTAAAGTCGTGGTTGATATTTGAAGGTCTCATCGAGTTTCTTCTGCGGCTCTCTGCGGCTCATCTGCGGCCCGAGAGCATCGGACTTGACGAAGAAATACCTTGCACATTGTGTGTTCTGGGGCTCATCGACTGCGAGTTTCTTCTGCGGCTCATCGACTGCGGCTCATCGAGTTCTTCTGCGGCTCTCTGCGGCTCATCTGTGGCCCGAGAGAATCGGAGTTGACAAAGAACTCTAGATGGCTCCCAGCTTCGCGACAATAGCTGCTGGCTCTCCGTCCGTCTCTGGGGGGCAAGCTCCTGCCCATATAGTCAGTGAAGCCCCAGCTCCCACTGTCCAGGTGGTCCAGGCTTCACTCGATGAGGCTTTGAAGTTCTCTGAGAGTGCCCTGATATGTCGATTCAATGGTTTTTGGCCGCGGCTCACAGCTCTCCACCGTTGGATCACGGAGGTATGGAAGCCTCTAATTCCTAATGCAATTAATATCTACCCCTGTGCTAGGGGTTTCTTTATAGTAGATTTTGAAAACCGTGAAAGCAGACAATGTATTCTAGATTCTGGCCCTTGGTTCTGGGATAAATAAGGACTATTCATGAGGCCATGGAACCCATCTTTCGATCCCTCAACAACAGTCATAACCTCAGCACCAGTTTGGGTGAGATTGCCAAATCTACCCTTGCATCTTTGGAATTTCTCTTCGCTAGAAGCCATTGGAAATGCAATTGGAAAATTTTACTGCAGGTGCTCAGAAACAGAGGAATATGCCAGAACCACATACGCACGCATCTGTGTGGAAATGGACTTCAGCGTCGGATTCCCAGCAGAAATACGCCTAACAAGTAAAGACTATGTGTGGAACCAGAAACTCGATTATGAAAGTGTCCTCTTTAGATGTCGATCTTGCTTTGAGACAGGCCACCTAGCCAAAAATTGCCCAAAAGCCTCCGAGAAAAATTTTGCTAGAAAAACTCACCACAGATCTACATGGTGGGAAGGAGCACAAAAAAAACACTACACTGTCATGCAAGAAGAATACTCTCCAGAAAACTCTGAATTACAAGAAATCGGGCAAGATAGAAACAACTCTCAAGACAAGCAGGGGGAAAGCCCCGCCCAACAACAAAAAGGTGAACTCAACAACCCCTCAAGCATTGACAGTTATGAGGTTTCAAATAACGCGCAAAATAAATCTTCTTTTAACAACAAAGCAGATCTCCTAGACCAAACTTCTACTCCGACTATCTCCAAAAGGATGAACACAATAGATCGCGAAGCTAAGACACCAATGACACAAGAACCAGAAGAGATGAAGGAGATGCAAGATAAAGGAAGTTGGAAGACCATAGAGAAGAAAAAGAAAGCTACACCACCAATCTCGCCAAGAAAGACAAGGAGTCAGACAATTTGAAATTAAGAAATTATAGGTCCGATAGACCAATTTGGTCTCAGTGGACGTTAACCATCATCATCATCATCATCATCATTAGATATATATAAGGTTTTGTGCCTCCGATAGTGTAAAAACACATATGTATGATATATGCTCCTCGGCCTGTATCTTCATGCATATAATTCTTTTGTGGCCCGATAGCTCCTGATAATATAAATGCACCCATTGCTCCTTTGATGGCTCTGTCTGCTTCCTTATAGCTCTGCTTGTTCCTCTGTTGCTGCGATGGCTGTCTGCATCCTCTGTTATGCTCCTCTTGGCTCCTTTTGCTCCTCGAATATTTCCATATTGACATCAATGAGAATCTGTGTCCAACAACGCTATCTTCTTTGGAGAATAAAATTTTCTTAAACCATTTCTTCTTTCCTTGATTTTTGAACTTCCTAGAGCTTTTCTTTCCTTTCGTAACAACCTCATTTTTGTGATGACATTTGGCTACAAAATGCCCAACCTCACCACAATCAAAACATATTAATGGAAGTTAACCTTTGAATTTTCCTGTACCTGTTCTCATTTCCACGTGAAGTAGGAAAACTCTTTATCTGATAATTCTTCTTCATCTTCTTCCTTTTCCTCATCCTTATAATTGCAAGTTTTTGCTTTTGGAGTCCGCTTGTCCTCACTATTATTCTTGGATGTGGAAAATGTTGTCTCTAAGTGAGATGTGCCATCCTCTTCTTCAATCCTAATTTCATATGCTGTAATAATTCCATGCAATTCATCTATGCTGAGATTGGTTAGACTCAATTTATCTTCCAAGACAGATAACTTAGGGTTAAATCTTGTGGGCAAGGTTTTGAGGATCTTTCAGAAAACAATTTTCATTTCAACAGGTTCTCCCAAACCTTCAAATGTATGTGTTATTTAGTCAACATGCTGAAAGTATGCAACAATATCTTCATCTTTCCTCATTTTGTGTTGCTCAAATTTTGCCCTGAAAAATTTGAAGCTTTGCTTCTTTCACCTTTGAGTCACCCGCATATATATTTTCAAGCTTGCCCCATAACTCTTTAGTAGTTTTGCAACTAAATACATTAAGATAAACAGATTCGATAAGTCCATTGATAATAAGATATTTAGACTTTGCATCATATACCATATTTTTCTTACCTTGTTCATCCTGGGTCGGTGTGAAGCCTTTGTCAACGATTTCCCATACTTCGTATCCTTGTGCCAATAAATGAACCTGCATTCTTCCACTCCAAAGTGGATAGTTATTTCCATTGAGCAAAGGAACTCTATTCTCAGTATACTCCATGATCTCCTTCCAGTTGTTAGACTGCTATTGAAGGAACCAAGCTCTGATACCAATTGTTGGAAATACTGGGGGGGTGAATCAATATTTCTTAGAAATAACACTTTTAAATCTTTTCAGAGAATTAGTTAATCTTAAATTGTTATATATATATAATATAATATATTATATGTTATATATATTTATATATATATATATATATATATATATATATAATATATATATATTATATTATAATATATATATATAGATATATATTATATATATAATATATTTATTATATATATAAATTTTATGCAGTAATAACAGTAAATAAAATAACACAGTAGGCACAATAATTTTAGGTGGAAAACCCCCTCTGGGTCAAAAACCACTGAACACTTTTCTTATAAATTCTCTAATGTTGATCCCCAATTGAAATGAAAGCAACAACTTCCTAGAATTCTAGAAAATCATTCTTCTCCATCTCCCACTAGAGGGATGCCCCAACACCCTGGTTTCTTCAGTAATCAACTGAATGGATGCCCCAACACCTTAGCGAGCCACAACTCACCCTAGCACCACCCTACCAGCCTGAAGCGCTTACAGGCCCAAACGTGTAGGTGACTTCATTCACCTACTTAGCACCACCCTACCACCCTATAAAGACAAAAATTAAATACAAAAGTGTGGACTCTCGTACGAGGGACAATGATCGATGATACAATATGATTTACAATGATTTTGATTGAACACCCAATCACACTATGACCTGCAACCCAATCATGACATCATCCAAAAAAAGACTCCTATACCTCCCAATAATATCTTTTTGACTTTAGGCAAATTGACTTTTTTACAATAATGACTCTTCCAATGATGAAAATTTTACAAATGACTCTTTTGCAACTTTAGTATGATGACTCTTGGCATTGACACTTCTTCATAATATGTAGATGGCTATCATGTCTTCAAAGGATGTCCCATTGGAATGCTTCCTTTGATTTGATACTTCTTCTCTTGAATTATTGCTTGAATTTGTACTTGAATCTTCTTCTACCTGCATGCAAAATTTGCTTGGCAAAACCAATCCCAAAACAAAACAAAATACCCTTCAACTTACCTCTGCCTGCAAAACACATGTAAGTGCATAATAATGAATAAATACAAATTAAAATTACAATGCGTACTTGAAGTGTGCTTCTCACTTTTGTTGTTGACTTGTTGTAGCAGTAGACAAAGACTCCCACTCTTGATATAGGCCTAGACTCTATGCAAGACTATATCAAAAATTGACCTAAAGATATATACAATAAAAAAAATGACAAACCCTAGACTTGTGATGGACCAAGTTGTAAGTACAACAATAGAGACCATTCTATCAACTATGACAAGGCAAGTAACATGAACTTACAACATCATATAGATTTAGTAGACTTGGTGTAGCATCAAGAATATGTAGCATCAAATGTGTAGTATCAAGAATAGGACATCCGAAATGTGGTATCAAAACTAACTGTGACATATCGAGACATAGAGATATAACTGAGACCTTGTATGTACTTACATTGTCCTGAAAAAACATATGTCAGAGATGATACTCATATTTAAAATGTAAACACTAATCATACATACCTTGCTGTAAGAGACTTACCCTTGAGTTTTGATGTGTGGTCCTTACTGCAGTGATCCTTGAATGCATGCTTTTTCTTGCCTTCTAGTAGCTCGATATTGAATCTGTTGTATCTATGTAATTTCGGATCTCCAGGGTTTGAAATTTTGTCTTATGGTAGCCCTCTGAGTTCGATTTCCAACCCCATAGGTCTGATCAATATTGGATTATTTAGGAAAGAGTTATGCCCAATCTCCCACGATGACCTGATTATAGACTTGTTTAGTAGATCAAACTTGTACGAAGTGCCACGTTTCACTGTTGTGACCTTCTGCCTTGAAAACGCTATTCAACAAACTACATTCCGTCCTCTTTCTGATGCTTAGAGAGAAAGTTATGACGATTTTCCAAACATCACCTGTTTGACATGGAATTCGGGAACCTGCAAAAACCCTAACTTCCTCACATCATATCTCTGAAAAGATAGTGAGCCAAGATTTGAAATTCGGTCACAGGGTTCATCAAGATTTCATATCAAATGGGATTTAATTTCAACTTCTAAAGCTTCACAAAAAAAAATTATAATGAAAATACCACGATGACTTGTTTGAAGCCTCAAAATCTCTACTAGAGGAGGATATGAGGGTCATTATTTATATGAATGTCTTGAGTTGAGAGGGTCCTCAATAAGTGAACGTTGGAGGGATTTTAGGAGCAATTTTTTATTATTAGTTATTGACTACTCAATGACCACAACCAATTATGAGTGCCATGCCACAACCCCATAGGGTTTTAGCCCACTAATTGGGGTTACTAACTTCAAACATGAATATCTCTCAAACCATGAAGAATTACTTGGCGTGCCATATATCAATGGAAACATATTGACGAGTAAAATCCATCTAGAAGATGCTTGACTCAGAATAGAGTAAGTTGTCAAGTAAAAATTCCCATGCAAGATCAGGGTAGCCCCTGGTGCTGTTTGGGTTAACATCAATGCCAACCACTGATCAACAAGAGCTTCATTTGAGTCTTCATTACTTTTTGGGTACCATACAACTCTCCCCAAGATCCATTAACTTCCTTTTTTCCCAACTAATTCCCAAGACTCAAAACAATAAAAGGAAAGAACATAAACAACAACAAGAAAACCATGGAAACAAAAAGCAATACGACACCGCAACAAAGTGGCATAATTATACACCAGACATACGTGAAATTGCAAATCAAGTGAAAAAATCACAAAAGATCAAAAGCACAAGACTAACAACAGACACCATCACTCAATACCCATGGTTCCCAGTGCTTCCAAAGGAAAGCTCAACCCGAGTCTTCTTCAAGGTTAATGGTAATCTCTCTTGCCATGCAAATCCCTGCATTATACTTCGATAACACATACTGTTAGTGCATAAATAAACATAACAATAAATCAATTACCTTACCTTTTTGTGCCAAGCATGTTTCCTTGCAACTGAACACATCCACGCCATCTCTAAAGGGACTCCAATAATCTTGACAGATCCACCTGTAACTAGAAACTAACTAATATACCTATCAATTACATGTTCATGAATCTAGAAAATATCCACATAATGTCAAACAAAGTCAAGGTTAAGAAGACTTCCTGTATGCAAAGCACTCATTTGTTTGGAATTAGGGTTTCCAAACATAGCCAAAGGAATTCTTGTCCAATTCCTTCCTTTTACCTTTTTACCTTGCTGCAATTGAGGCTTACTATGCGTTGTCACATCACCCAACTATTAGTTATATAAACACATCAACTATTTCCTTGTCACGCTAATACTAAGCATTTTTCCTGCAACCGCTCACACATGCCAACCACATGTTCCAAATATCAAAACAATCGGATCTATCAATTTGAAATCTACCTTTACCAAGACTAACAATCATGTCATAATCCATAGTCAACTCATATTCATCAGTCATAATACATAATGCTACAACTATAACCTATCATACTCAAGTACATGTCAGCTATTTCAACTCATATGTATTAGCACAATCATCTTAAAACAATATAATTTGAACACATACTCATATTATGCAATTCATCAAACATTCAACTAACTTGCAACGTACCATGTTAAATAAATCAACTGGATGACATAATTAAACAATCAAGCACCAAATATACAACATAAGCAAACTCATACCTTACTGTGTCTCAGGGGAGGCTATCTTGTCTGCAATATCAATCTAGTTAGCACGATATAACTTCAAAACATATCAACTCAAACATAAATAAGATCATGATATCTAGAGTAGTCACTAGCTAACATGCTTACATCATAACTCATACACAATTATCATTCACACATATGCAAAGTCATCTAGATTAGTACAACACCATATCACAAATATGTTGGCTCATACTTGAATATTGTAACCATAACCATCTGCATATGCCAATCCAATTTAGCATGATACATATAACATCGAGGTATAAATGCTATAACCCTAATCATCAAGATAACTATCATTCTCATCAACAACATATAACCTAATTGTCAAGCTAACTATCATATAACAATAACAAGTTAACCTATAACCTACTCATCAACAACATATAACATAATCACCAGGTTATCTAATATAAAACAACAATAGAAATGCATACAACTACAGGTTACTATCATTCTTGACTATCCGACACATGTGCATATAACTACACTAATCAACTAACATCTATCATGAATGTAACCATAACATCAAAAGGCATGTACATAAACCTAATGTATATAAACCTAATTCATATAGCAATCCTTGACTTACATACCTGCATGCCAAATATAAATCCCTGTATGACGATCTTCTCTTATCCTAAAGTCCAATGCTACAACCTCATTATGATGATTTGCATCTCCTGCTCTATCTCAACCAACACATTAGCATCATAACATACCAATATCGCCTTGATGACCTACATTGTATACCATGACTTCACAAGGTATGTTTGACCTACTATTCATGCATAACTATAACCAAGACCATTCATGCATGACAATTGCATATAGACATATAACACATGAGCACCAAACCATATACACATCATTCTAGCTAGAGCCCAGTCATCAATGCATGACCATATCAACCACACAAACCATTACCTAATGCATGACAACAACCATTACTCCACTGTACGCATTGCCACATGCAACCGTCAACATGCATAAGCAATGCATAATCAACTACACATACATATGAACACATGTAGTCGAGCATGAGTGATCATTTCTTGTGACCAACCTACAAGACTGATATACGTAATCAAAAAAGGATGTAATTAGGCTGCATATAATCATATAACTAGTCATATATTCCTGATGATGCATCCCACAAAATCAACATAAATTTCCTCATGAGAACCTTACTGCAATCATGATCAACATGATGCAATGCAACAAGCACATGGAATTCAAGTGTAAGAGACACACATGCAATTGACATGCATGTGTGACCAACACTTTCACCCAAGGATAGCATAACCACACTCCGATACCAATCTGTAACACCCCCCCTCCTAGGTCTACCCAAAGTAACCATGCCAATTGGGGTAAACATGAGAAGAGATGCTACGACAATCAGATTTGACCTCCTATGTCACCTTAAGGAAGTGAAGTCGACGGAACATTACATACAATCATCCAACATTATCAACAGAACCCTCAGGAGACAAGTCAACCACTTAGACAACCTATCCCTAGGTCCCACTACTATTTTGCAACTCTCAGACCATAGTCTCTCTCATGCTATGGGCAAGGAAGCAGCCAGAAACCCAAAGTCTCTCTCATAGGCCTACCTGCCAGCAATTGTGGACCAAAATTACCAATTCTATACCAGCAACCTCGAGATTTGAGCCAATTTTATAGCCCAGAATCCAGGCTTCTATCCAAAACTTGTTGTAACTTCCATAATTCATTAGAAACATGATAGCAATGTTGATCAATCAAAAATCACTCTCAGGAATAGGCCTGAGTTTCCTCAATAGGGACTGACATTCTGTCAAACACTTGGCATCAATGCAACCTATGGGTCTAGGATACAAGACATAGCATAAACAATTGAAACAACTATGAAACGTAACCAGAAGGATCACCTCCTTCTCCATTGAACTACTAAATCATCAATTAGGTCTTGCATTGATCCATTTAACAATTGCAAGTAAATATATGAAATAACCATGACATAAACCAATCATTCAACCATGCTTATAACCAACATAAAACCATATAAATATAAGAGATATGACAGCCGTTAAATCCACATATAAATCAGTACAAAAGTAAGAGAATTTATATTTTATTAATCATCGGCAAATCTGACCAGGTTCGGGACTTACACGTGCAACCTGACCATAGACATGGTTGAACCAAATCTCTCTTTCAACCAATCACCCTTGTGCCATATTCCAAGCATGAAAGTGGGATCTCATAGAACAACCAATCCAAGAACAACCAAGGGAATCCAGAGGTTAAACCACCTCCACCCTCATCAAACCGTGATCACACCAAAACTGATGCTTTGATCACAACCGAATAGAACTTGGAATTCCATCCAAAATCCATCACTATCCTTGAGGAATTTTCCATTTCCTTGTCTCTCAAGCTTTACCACAATCCAAACTCGGATCACTATGCCCTAAACTGAGTCTGCTCCCTCAGGATTTACCGTGTATCCTGCCAAAATCAGTCAAGGGATTCCTATGCCTTTGGGAATGAACCTTGAGACCACTTCCGCCCCGGATTTCGAAATCCATCTGACAATTCCAAATCTCAAAACCGAGATCAACATCCCAACACACCATGGCATCCGGAAAAAGGCTAGGCTAGGCTAAAATCCACTGTCATAACCCAACAAAACCATGGCATCGACAACAAGAGAACCATACACGAACATGCAAAGCCATGAATGCCCAAACTAGCTAGGAAATCACACATGAAAAAGGTTACCTGCAGGTATTCCTGCTAAAGCTGCTTGATCCTGCTTTCCTTTCCTTGTTCCTTGCTTGGCTTCCTTTCCTTTGCTTTCTTTTCATTTCCTTTCTCCAAACTAGAGTGCTTCCAAGAAAACTCTAAGCAACCAAGAGAATGAAAGAGAGAGAGAGAATAATGAGAGAGCTCCAAACTTAAACTGACAAAAGGTTACATTGACCAAACTTGAGCCAAGAGCTTGGCAACTGATCCTCAGAAGCCATTTTATTAACGAGGCCTCTAATTTCTTCATTTCCCATTATTTTCCTTCAATTTCCTCATCACATGCAACCTGTGACCTTTTACCTTCATTTTCTCCTATTTTCCTTGATTTTCATAAATAAATGTGCCAAAAATGCATTTTTTCCTTTTAATTCCTTTGCCTTTGCCAATTTTCCTTAGCCAAAACACACATCCAATGATGCCCACTAGGATATATTTTCCCAACATTCAACTTGGAATATGTGTCCCTTACCCGTGGTCTTATTTTTTGCCTTTATTAACTTTTATTACATGAACTTTTTACTAGGGTTGCTACAGTCACATCTTGAGTTTTAGAGGGAAGCAATCCTCGTTCTGGGGAAGTATCCTCATCATCATGTTCTTGAATGATAGGAGAAGTCTGATTTTGGAGTACCTTTCTAGAACGTATATGAATATTCTCGTAGTCCATTAATGAAAGATATAACTTGGAAAGAAGGGTAGCTTGACGTTGTAGATTAAGTTTTAGTAGGTTGATTTGAAGGTAGTTGAAGTTGTTGCAGATGGTTTTGAGGTGGAGCTTGTGATGATATATTCACATAAGGAGAAGATCCTCTCCAAACTCGAACCCATCATTGATTTTGCATTTGTGGGGGCCACTAAGCCCAATGCATAAGAGGGTACCAACCAAAGGTTGGGGGAGGATATAGAGGTGGATCTGGGGGTGTGTTTCCAGATGATTGAGGGGGCCAAGGTTTCTTTTGGGCCATGAAACAAATTTGTTTTGTTCCTTCCCTGGCCTCTTGAAACATAACCTTAAGCTAAGAGACAAGGGAATATTGGAGTTGAATGCTTGTGCTCACAAATGTTGCATATTTCAATATTGTTTGATGGGCTCTCTCAAAGAGGGTGCTTCTTGCAAAATTTGGAGCAAAATATATATAAGGCTAAATCAACCTCCTCCTTTTTCTTGGCTTCGAAGATATCTAATTGAGAGCTTAGGATACTAAGGATATTAGCTTTAAAATTTTCTAATAGATTCCCTAGCTCAGATTTAACTACCCATGATCCACTAGAGCTATTAATCTTAGAAGTCACATCCCAAGAATTTTTATTTTATTTCGAACTTCCTCTGGAATATTGTGTACATATATCACATATCTTGTCATAAGAAAATTGAGAAACATCACTTGCACATGTTTCAAGGCAGTATTCCTGTATTCCCTCAAGAAAACGGATATGCAAGGTATCAAGATCTAGGAAATTCTACTTTGTCCTTTGTAGGGTACATTGAAATCATTCCACATAATATTCCAAATTCTCATCATCGGCTTGAGACATCTAGAAGATTCCTCCTTAATATCTCAAACATTACAATAGTCCTGATATTTTTTCAAGAAGATTTTCTTCATTTCATGCCAGGTTTGAATGGAGTTCCACCCCAACACCATAAAATAACAAAAAGTTGCATCTTTCAAGGTTGCATGAAAAAATTTCATTTTTTGTGCATCCGTGGAATAGTCATAACTATGACAAAGAACGTCAAACTCAAAAATAAATGCGATAGGGACTTCCTTAGAAAATCCATGGAAATTCTGGAGGCTAGAGAGAGGAATATTCTTCATTTGAACCATTGCATCGAGATCTTGTATGGGAAACTCGAAAGTGACAGGGCCTTGTTTCCTCAGTCCATTCACTTCTTCATCTCCCATCTTATCCTCTCTTGAAGTTTCAGGGGTTTGAATTTTATTGGATCCTAAGAGATTTTTGTTTCCTTGTTAAATGCGCTTCCTTCCCCTATTGGTACCTCACTTTCGGTGGTTTCCTTACCACACTATTATGAGCAAAAGTGACCTTACTAGGTTCCCTTCCTTGTTTTCCAGAATGTTAGCAAATGTGGCTCCTACTGCAGCACGTTTTCGGGTTTTTACATATTTTTTTTTTTCTACCTATGGTGTTCTATCTATGACTAACATGCTTTAAATGCACAACATTCATGATGTAGGTTATTGAAAGGGTCAACTAGTTATCTCCCTTTGGTTGCTTCTACTCCCAATGCCATTTTCTATTTGATAGGAACCTATAATACTTTTGAGTGCCTCCCCAACAATGATGCCAAAACTGATGGTGTGAATACTTGTATTTTTATTTGGAATGGTAATGAGAATTCACATAACCATTTAATTATCAACCCATGGTCTCTTATACTTGTGAGGACTCCTTATGCTGAGATAGATTGTCATTGATGTCAATATGGCAATATTCTAGGAGCTAGAGGAAGCCAAGCAGAGTTATCGGAGCTCAGGAGGAGCCATATCGGGAGCAAGGTATGCGAAAGAATACACTATTGGGAGCTATAAACGCCACAAAAGAGTTAAAGGAGGCAGAAGAGTTAAAAGAGGCCGAAAAAACACACACACACACACACACACACACACATATATATATGCAATACACTATTGGAGGCGGAAAAGAGTGTATATTTCGGAATACACTGTCGGAAGCGGAAAATGCATATATATCAGCGGATTGGCATCAACGATGCCACGAGGCAAGGGAAAGACCCCCGGGGCCATGCGACATGCAATTGCAATGATCGACGATCACAATATCGCATGGTTGCGATGCAAAGGAGCGGGGCCAATAACGCATGCTATGACCGATTGCGATTACACAGGCGAACCCGATGGGTTTTATAAACCCGACTTTATAAATTTTAAGTTCCGTGCATAAGGGGTTTTTCTGTGTATTGGCGGGTTTCGGTGTAAAAACCGAAATACAAAGGAAACGCCCCAAAGCGATAAAGACCAGACCCGAAAGGATTTTTAGAAGCGACCCTATAGTACTTAAGTTCCGTAAGCGGGATTTCGGGTGGGCCTTAGGCGATAAATGGTATTGGGCTGGCTCCGTCTGATCCCATATAATGGGCGACATGTGGCTGGCGGAGGAAAGAGAGAAACCACTTTCTTTGGGCAGGTAACCTTCGTACTTCTGGGCCACCCAAAAATGAATATCGACCGCTGGGTTGAGGATCCCGTAGATCGATGGTGGGCTCGCGATAGTGACCAAAGGAGGACCCAAAGAAGTTATAGATGCGGGTGTAAAGTTCTTTGAAGTCCACCCTCAAGAATTTTGGTTAGGATTTTCATATATTTCCTGTGTATTTTAGTATTTGTGTTGCCCGGGGTTTTTTAGGCCAATAAGCTTATAATTGGGGTTCCAATAGTTCAACAGACCTGAACAAAGCCGACTGTGATTTCATCCCTCCAATAAGATCTCTCTGTAAACAATAAAGTTCGCTGCATGCACATTATTATTAAAAAGGGCCTCTGTTATAGTTTTTTAATGTGCAACAGTCTTCTTTGAGTATTTTCGGTCCTTGCTGTTGAATCAACGTGTCCCTGAAGTGTTGGTGAACAAAAAGAGATAGAGGAAGCCAAAAATCTAGGAAGCCGAAGGACAAGCCAACGCAGAGGAAACCAAAAAGCCGGGAAGCCGAAGGACTAGCCAGCGCAGAGGAAGCCAAAGTGATGAAGAAGATGGAAGCCAAAGGACAAGCCATCACAGAGGAAGATGAAGCGAGTGTTGAGGAAGTCGAAGAGCCAACAGAATGCGGAAACCAACAGTTAGAGGCATCAGGAACATATAAAACAGGAAAAACAAGGAAAGGGTTTTTGTGTGCCTATAATCAAAGTGAGAGGAAGCTGAAGTTCAGGCAGAGGCAGGAGAGGCAGGAGAAGTAGGAGAAAAGGAGTGAAGCAGAAGCTCAGTAGGCTTGGGAGTAGAGAACTACAACAAAACAGTTTATACCAGGTTAGGGTTGGAGCCCACAGGGTTGGAGCCTCAAAACTGAAAGGATTGGAATCCTTGGGAGTTGGTGCTCCTAAGTGTAGAACTATTGCCTTGGCAAAATAGAGTTGGTGCTCTGGAGGTTGGAGCCTCACAAAAGTCCAAGTTGGTGCTTGGCAACTGATTGCAACCATTATATGTTCTATCTATTTCATTGCACTATTTGTGTTAATAAAAGCATTTATTCTAGCTATCTATTGTTGTGTTCCATATATAAATGTTTTGGTGATAAAACAAACAATTAAAAAGAAATACTAATTCACCCCCCCTCTCAGTATTTCCAACAATTGGTATCAGAGCGGGCTTCTTCATATTAGCTTAACAGCTTGAAGAAGGATTCATAGTCATGATGAGAAATCATGAAGCGTCAGGAAAACCTCCTCTGTTCGACGACACCAATTTTGGTTTATGGAAAAGTAGAACGACCTACTACTTAATGTCCCTTGGACCTGAAGTTTGGCATTTCGTTCTAAATGAGTAACCAATTCCTTCCACTCTTCCAACAGATCAAGATGAGAGAAAAGCCTACATTGCAAATGCAAAAGCCTTGAATTCCTTCACTAGTGGAATCACTGATTCCGAGTTTACAAAAGTCATGAATTGTAACTCTGCCAAAGAAATGTGGGATAAGCTAATTAGCTTATATGATGGGGACTCAGAAGTAAAGAAGGCAAAGCTTCAAACTCATAGAAGGGAACTTGAAATTCTGAAAATGGAAGATGAAGAAGATATTGCATCATACTTTCTCATAGTAGCTGAAGTGGTTAGCTCTTTTAAAGGCTTGGATGAAAATATTGAAGAAAGTACCATTGTTCAAAAGGTCTTAAGATCTCTTCCAGATAGATTTGACTCCAAAATAAGCGCCATAGAAGAAATAAAGGATCTAGATACTCTCAAGATGGATGAACTCCATGGAATCCTCACTGCCTATGTGATGAGAAAAGGTGTCCCAAGCTCCAAAGATGCAACATTCAAGGCTTCAAAATCAAAGAAGGGGAAAGAAAGGAATGACTATAGTGATGACTCCGATGTGGAATCTGAATTGGAACAATTTGTACGAAAGCTGAAGAAAGGATCTAAGCTAAAAGGTAAGTACCCTCTTATCTGCTTCAAATGTGGAAAAATAGGTTATTACGCTGCAAAATGTCCTCATAAGCATGATAGTGATGATGAAGAAAATTCTAAAAGAATGGTATACAAAAAGAAAGGGATCAATAAGAATAACCTCTTCTCTAAGCAAGATGAGTCTGATGAAGCTAAATTTGTAGTCATTAGAAAGAAATCAGATGAAGAAAGTGACCATGCTGAAATCCAAGAAACATTATTCATGGCATTCACAAATGATGATGATTCAGGGCTAGAAGGAAATGTAGATGAGCTGTTAATAAGTGCCAATGAGGAAAATAAGTACGGAATAAAATCATTTCTCTCAAGGTAGAAAACGAGGAAACAAAGAGAAGGGAAGATCTCTTGGAAACAAAGCTAAAATAAAAAGTAGAAACTTGCGAAGAACGTGAAGCCAAAATAGTATCTCTGAGGAAGGAATTGGAGCAAGTTAAAAAGGGTTGGAAAAGCTCTCAAATACTTGAGACTATCCTAAAAGTCAAAAACCTCAACATGAAAAATCTGGAATAGGTTTTAAAGGAGAATCATCAAGCACTAAGAATAGTGCAAAAAGCTATGCCGATGCACTTTCCAGCAACCTAAAAGAAGAAAGAGTATCTCATCAAAGGCGCATCCCAGATCCAAAGAATGAAGAGAGAATCACTCCAAAGAAGATTGTGGATTCGAATCATGGATATTACAACAGATACAAACCAGTATTCCATGAAAGGCCCATCTCAAATCCAAAGAATGAAGCAGGAGTAATTCCAAGGAAGGAAGTTGATTCAAATTGTGGCCACTAAAATAGGTACAAAACTATCTTTCTTGGACATTGTTTCCATTGTAAAAACTTTGGTCATCAAGCCAGACATTGCATGGCTCGCAAGAATGAAACACCAAAACTAAAGGATCAAGTATCAGACCATATGGCCCCAAAAGGCAGGGACAAATCAAGACCTACAATTCGTTTGATCCCTTGACCAAATTTGATCTGATTTGCTCATTCTGCTACTATAATGGACACTATGAACAAGATTTCTCACTCAAAAGAGGAAAAGCAAGAATTGAGAATCCCAACACGGATAAATGTGGCCTAGCTCTATATGCTCAAAATAATGAAAATCATTGGTTTGTGGATAGTGGGTGCTCCAAACACATGATAGAGGACAAAAGGAAGTTTGTCTCATTGAGAAAAAAGGAAGGAAATGTATCCTTTGGAAGTGGATTTGACAGAATTGCTGGAAAGGAACTATTACTCTTATCAATGGAAAAGGAAAAGCCCAAAATGCTCTGCTAGTAAACGGGTCCAAACACAACCTCCTGAGTGTTAGCCAAATCTGTGATAAAGGACATAATGTTGTCGTTAGCACTAAAGACTGTGAAATAAGGAACTCTTCCTTAGGGGAACTTGCAGCGAAATGGGTTAGAACACTAGACATCATTTACATTCTGAACAAGATTCAAGAAGATAAATGCTACTTAAGTCAAACAGATGAAAGTTGGTTGTGGCACAAGCAACTTGGACATACAAGCTTCGAGAACTTGATCAATATCAGCAAGATTAGAGCTGTACGAGATATTCCAAAGTTATTCAAACCAAAACAAGGAATATGTGGTTCATGTTAACATGGAAAGAAAACTAGAAGCCACAAGACCAAGGATTTCTCTACATCAAAGCCTTTGGAGATCATCCATGCTGATTTATGTGGACCAACTAGAAATCAGGCACTCCAAGGAGAAAGGTACTTTGTCTTATTTGTTGATAACTATACTAGAATGATGTGGATATTTTTTATAAAATATAAATCTGAAGCATTTGAGTGTTTTAAGAATCTTAAATCTCTTGTAGAAAATGAAAAGGACACAAAGATTAAGTGCCTCAAAACAAATAGAGGGGGAGAATTCACATCAAAAGAATTTAATGAGTTCTATAAAACACATGGAATTAAAAGAGAATTCTCTGCTGCCAGAACACCCCAGCAGAATGGGGTAGTTGAAAGAAGAAACCAAACAATTCAAGAAATGGCAAGAACAATGCTATTAGCAGCCAAAATTCTGGAGAGAAGCAATCGGGACAACTGTCTATACCTTGAATCGAACTCAATTAAGACCAAATTATGAAAATACTCCTTATGAACTAAAGTACTTCAAGATATTTGGAAGCAAGTGCTTCATAAAAGTCAAAGATGGCTCACCAGGAAAGTTTGATTCTTGGGTTGATGAAGGGATATTCCTTGGATACTCTACATAGAGCAAAGCCTACAAGTGCTACAATAATCGACTAAGGAAAATAGTGGAAAGCATTGATGTAAAGATTGATGAAGACCTTCCAGAAGAAGAAATTGAAGAACACAAAGTTGATCCTTTCATTGAAGAAGAAGAACTTGAAAAAGAAGAAATAGATCAAGAAGAAGCCAAGGAAAAAGAACCACCTCATACCCCTTCAAAGATGAAGTTTCTCTAGAAATATCATCCAGAAGAGCAGATTATTGGCAATAGAGATGAAGGGATGCAAACCCAAAGAAGGATGATAAGTACACCAAAGAAAAACGATATTGCTCTTCTATCCATGATAGAACCAAAAACATATACTCAAGCAAGTAAGGATCCTCATTGGATAAAAGCCATGGAAGAAGAGATGTCCCAAATTGAGAAGAATGAGACATGGGAGTTGGTACCTCTTCCAAAGGACAAAAACATTATAGGAACGAAGTGGGTATTCAAAAACAAAATGAATGAAGATGGACAAGTCATCAGAAACAAGGCAAGGCTTGTTTGTAAAGGCTTTCATAAATTGAAGGAATTGACTTTGAAGAGACATTTGCACCAATAGCTCTTGTGGAAGCTATCAGGATGTTCTTGGCATTTGCTTGCTCAAAAGGATTCAAAATCTATCAAATGGATGTAAAATTAGCATTTCTGAATGGGGAACTCAAGGAAGAAGTCTACAAGGAGCAACCAGAAGGGTTTGATCTAATAGAAGGAAAATACTTAGTCTATAAGTTGAAAAAGGAATTATATGGATTGAAACAAGCTCCTAGAGCTTGGTATGCAAGATTGGATCACTATCTACAACAACAAGGCTTCAAGAAGGGAGTGGCAGGAAGTAATCTCTACAGAAAGACAAATGAAGGTAAGTTACTAGTCACACTTGTTTAGGTTGATGATCTAATTTTTGCTAGCAATAATGATGAGAAGAAACATGAATTTTCTCAAAACATGTCAAAAGAGTTCGAGATGTCGATGATAGGAGAGTTATCTCACTTCCTTGGACTACAAGTATCTCAAACCAGAGCAGCATTATTTATATCTCAAGTCAAATATTTTAAAGACATGCTTAAAATATATGGAATGGAAGATTGTGCACCCATGATCACACCTATGACCACAAATTGCAAATTGAGAAAAAATGATGACTCCCCTCCAGTAGATGCAACTTATTATAGGTCAATAATTGGAGCCCTTCTGTACTTAACTGCTACGAGACCCGACATAATGCAGGTAGTAGGAATGGTGGGAAGATTTCAATCTGCTCCTAAACAATCCCATTTGTTCGTTATAAAAAGAATTCTCATATATCTAAAAGGAACTCCTGATTTCGGTCTTTGGTACCCTAAGATCTCAACACTAACTGTAACTGCATACACCGATGCTGATTGGGCTGGAAGTGTAGATGATCGAAAAAGTACTAGTGGAAATGCATTCTTCCTGGGAGACTGTTTAGTATCTTGGCTCAACAAAAAACAAACATCTATATCATTATCCACAGCTGAAGTCGAGTATATAGTTGTTGTAGACTGTTGTACTCAAATACTATGGATGAAGGAAGCTCTAAAAGATGTCAACATAGGTACAGATCAACCAATTACCATCTATTGTGATAACACAAGTGATATTAGTCTCAGCAAAAATCCAGTGATGCACTCAAAGACCAAACATATACTAATCAAGTATCATTTCCTTCGTGAACAAGTAGCTGAACAAAACATCATCTTGGAATATATTAATACCAAGGAATAGATAGCTGGTATTTTCACAAAACCTCTTCCTCGAGAAGAATTTGAACATCTTCATCAAAAGATGGGGGTTGTCTCTTTAGCATCACTTAAGTTCATTCATAAAAATATTACAGGACAGGGGGAGCAGTTCGAGAGGGGGAATCCATATGCATTCCTTTGCCATTGATGTCAAAGGGGGAGAGAAGAAGAATATTGCCATCAATAACAAAGGGGGATATTATTGACATAGGTTGTCATTGATGTCAATATGGAAATATTCTAAGAGCCATAGGAAGCCAAGCAGAGTTATCGGAGCTCAGGAGGAGCCATATCGGGAGCAAGGTATGCCAAAGAATACACTATCGGGAGCAATATATGCCACAAAAGAGTTAAAGGAGGCGGAAGACACATATATATATGCAATATCACTATCGGAAGCGGAAAAGACACATATATATATATAATATATATATATATTATATTGCAATATCACTATATGTATATCACAGGTGGCAACTACATATATATCGGTGAATCGCTGTCGCTGATGCCACCAAGCAAGGGAATGACCCACGGGGCCATGCGACATGCTATTGCAATGATCGGTGATCACAATATCGCATCACCACGATGCAAAGGAGCGGGGCCAATAACACATGCTACTGCCGATTGCGATTACACAGGTGGACCCGATGGGTTTTATAAACTCGACTTTATAAATTTTAGGTTCCACGCATAAAGCGTTTTTTTGTGTATTGGTGGGTTTCGGTGTAAAAACCGAAATACAAAGGAAAAGCCCTGAAGCGATAAAGACCAGACCCGAAAGGATTTTTAGAAGTGGCCCTATAGTACTTAAGTTCCATAAGCGGGATTTCGGGTGGGCCTTAGGCGATAAATGGTATTGGGCTGGCTCCGTATGATCCCATACAATGGGCGACGCGTGGCTGGCGAAGGAAGAGAGAAACCGCTTTCTTTGGGCAGGTAACCTCTGTACTTCTGGGCCACCCAAAAATGAATATTGACCGTTGGGTTGAGGATCCCGCAGATCGATGGTGGGCTCGCGATAGTGACCAAAGGAGGACCCGAAGCAGTTATAGATGCGGGTGTAAAGTTCTTTGAAGTCCACCCTCAAGCGTTTTGGTCGGGATTTTCATATATTTCCTGTGTATTTCAGTATTTGTGTTGCCCGGGATTTTTTAGGCCAAAATTATTATAATTGGGGTTTCGATAGTTCAGTAGACCCGAACAAAGCCGATTGTGATTGTGATGGTGACGTGGCAGGTGGGGCCTCCTCGTTGGTACTATCCCTCCAATAAAATCTCTTTATAAACAATAAAGTCCGCTGGATGCAAATTATTATTAAAAAGGGCCTCCGTTACAATTTTTTAATGTGCAACAGTCTTCTTTGAGTATTTTCAGTCCTCGTTGTTGAATCAACGTGTCCCTAAAGTGTTGGTGAACATGAAGAGACAGAGGAAACTGAAAAGCCGGAATTTGAAGGACATGCCAACGTAGAGGAAATTGAAAAGCCGGGAAGCCGAAAGACCAGCCAGCACAGAGGAAGCCGAAGAGCCAACGAAACGCAGAAACCAATAGTTAGAGGCATCAAGAAGATATAAAACAGGAAAAACAAGGAAAGGGTTTTTGTGTGCTCCTAAGTGAAAGGATTGGAATCCTTGGGAGTTGTGTAAGCAAGACTCTTGTCGAGTTCAACTTTCACAACAATATCTGCAATTTTGTAGTAGTTCTATTGGTTTCGCAACAACAACTTTTGATTATGCAGTGGTTGTGCAATCACCTCCACACACACCCAAAATCAAAGAACATGGCCGAAAGGGGTACATGAATATAAGTAACATGAAACACACTTGCAGATAAACATACAATGTAAATCACATCGACCAATCCTAATCTGATAAACAATTTAACATACACACTCTGCAAGAAAGAATCATGCAAAGTACTGAAAGGAAAATGTTAAACATATACATTGCAAAGGCAGAATATGAATGATAAAACATTGAGTTGCATCTATTATTCACAATGATACATATATATATAGTACATTGGTGTGACCCTTGGATTCACATTCCAAGTGGTCTCTTGGACTCCGGTGGCTATTCATATTCCACACCAACCCATAGAGGATTAGGTGTCCAATAAAAAATGTGCGCAGGGCCTTACCTCAAGTGGGCCCAACTCGGGGTTCAACTTATACCCAATAACTAAAACGAAAGTAGGCTCAACAAATTAAGTATGCATCCACGTGCAATTATATTAATCAACAACAATATAACATAGTACAACAACATGATGATATTATGAGTTTATACATACATATTTATAAGTAACAGGGGAATCTAAGCCCTAGTGAACTTGTATAATTTCAGAGGTTACATTATCCAAAACAACTTGCCTAATAATTCATAAATATTAAAATAAAACCAAACAAAGTGGTAAATGGCCTGAAAACTGATATGAAAATCGCTATGTTTGGCCTCGACGATGCAACGATTGTTGTGCCCTGAGGCATATTGACTGGTTCATGGCTGATTACACAAAGGATCATGAAACAAAGATCACCCTTTTTGATCTTAGAGGGAATCTAGGAAGTGGATGAACACTGAATTGGTCTGCGAGCAACTGCTGCTCAATAACACGTGAATGATAGTGCCCATCGATCTGAAACTTGGAAAACGACTTCTCCAATTGTTCCACTTTTATATCTCTCTAACAAACTTCAAAATATGCCACCTATTTAGTGCAAATTATATGTGTCTACATCAAAATATTTGTCTACGTGCCTTGGGCAAGATTTAGATTAGCACCTCATTTATGAAAACATAAACTATGATATAAAGTTACACTAAGACTACTTTTAGTTCTAATATCAAATGAAAATAAGAAGACTAATAAAAATGTTGTATACATTAACTACCCGTGCTAAATATTAGGATTTTGAAGGTGCTTTAAAAAGGAAAAAGGGGAAAATTGGCTAAATTGGGGTGGATGATTTTGTAGCAAAAAGTCCATCTTGGTAGCTCGTTAGATGTGTCATTATGCTACTATTAAATAGTGGATGGAAATAAATTAGAATTACAAAATCCAGATGAAGAAATCACTATAAAATACCACAAAGATTGAAATCATGAAGAAACACCATAAAAACAATCACTAGATTCAATCTGATATGTCCAAAAAAATAGAAATGAATAAAACAAACTTCAAAGAAAGATAATTACTCCGAAAGACCAAATACAACCATTGTTTGCAAAATATGTTCCACCATGCCTTAAAAAGGAGAGAATCCAATCTCCAAGAAAAAAAGGAAGCAAACCTGTGGTTTCGTTAGAAACCATGACATGGAAACCACAACATAAGACCCTAAAGCTTAAAGGAGTCATAAAAGATAAAAATGTCACAATACTTGTAGATTTTGGTAGTATTCTTAATTGTATAGACATTGTTGTTGCTAAATAAATTAACCTCTTGTGTACCCCACCAAGGACCTCATTGTTATGGTTGCTAATGGGAAAAGGGTCAAGGAAGTAGGGAAATGTCATAAGATTTCAATCCAGAAACAAAAACTGGAACCACAAATAGGACTTTACACTCTACCGCTTGAAGAAATGGATATGGTGCTAGGTGTGGAATTATTGATGCAATTGGAAAGTTATATAACAAACCTTGAAGAACCATTCATGGAGTTTAATTGGCTAGGTAAACATTATAAATTATATGGTGTAGAAGATTCCACTCTCAAGAAGTCGATTACAATTAACAAAAAAGGGGTAAGAAACATATAAACATCATTCCATAGAAACATGCTCAACTAGAGATAATCTTATTTACTATTCTTTGAGGACAAATCATTCCTTAAGAGGGAGAAAATATTTAAACATAATAATAATTAATAATTAATTAATTAGCTAATGCAAAGTCAAAGAGTATATACCCCTTCACCTTGTGACTAGTCAATGTTATAAGTAGACCATCACGAGGCTCATTGTAGTTGCACCATCCTTAACAATCATTTAACACTCAATATATTTATATATCTACAAAATAATTATGTTTTCAAGAATAGACAAGAACTATTTATATTACAAATGACCACTACTAAAGAGGATTAACTAGTTTAGGCTAGGGATCTAGTTAGACAAGAAATACTATTGTTCTTGTTATGCTAATGTAAAAAGGAATATAATCATTGTTTATGAGCTGTAATTTTCTGTGCAAACAAACTTGCATGCCCTTGAGAAAGATGTGATTAGTTACCTAAATGTGGAGTGATTGGAGCAATTTGAAGATTGTTCAACAACTCTATTTGAGTGGGTAGGCAATGTTTGGATGTACTTGAAACCTATACATGGTGTGTTACCCACTGTTTTTTGGTTTATTTATTTATTTTTGATAGAGGTGTTGATGTCTTTTCTAGTCAAGGAAAAGAGTCATCCTCCTAGGACCTTGTGCAAGTTCCCCCTATGTTTTTATAGAGGTGGTACTCCTCTTTTCATTCAATCGAACGTTCAAAATAACTCAAAAGCATAGAAATGTGATCATTCAACGCATTCACCTGTGAGGGGACCAAGTGTTTTAAAAGGAAAATAAAATAATAGTACCATAAATAAATATAATTTGACAATTCATTCCATGGTACATATCCATTCATACATCATGAGGAAAACATATTTGAAGCAAATCAATAGATAAAAAGTAGAGAAATGGTTCATATATTCAACGAACTCTTAAAAATTTCATGCATTCAAAGATCATAAAGAGTCATATGAGAACATTCACGAGATTTCATTATTGATTTAAAAGTCTCAAAACCACATATGTCATGAACCCTCAAAGATAAGTCTTTATGAGAATCATAAAATAATCTTATAGAATTTAAGTTTTGAATAAAGTAACTGCTTGAAGCACTTTACAAAATCTCGATACTTAAGCATAAAAGTAAAGGGGTTCATCCATAAGGGGTTGGGATTGGGCTCATGTGGACCAAGTAATATGAGGGTACTTGGAAGAAAAGAAGAAACTGTAGCCATGGATCGACTTTACAAATCTATAAGACAATTCATAAAGCTGGATGGTCAAAGACTGGGTATAAAGAAAGGGAATTTCTTCAAAACAAGATAAAGGGAACTCACAAAATTGCAGAAGGATGACAAGTGGAATGAAGACTCTCCTTGGAAATATGTTTCTCTTCTTCTTTTATAATCTTTCGTTCATCTTCACAACTAATTGACGATTAGATTTTTCCTCTTTGTGTTAATTGAATAAAGATCCATTTTGAATGTATGAAGTTAGGAATTCATCCTCCAAGCTGGGTCCCACTTCAAATATTTCTGATTTCCCTTTTTATAAATCATTTTAAAAAATAAGTTGGTAATAGACCCAAAGTAAGGCATGAATACTCTTAATTTTATGATCCTAGGTTTTAAACGAGCTCCCGTTTTCCCAAATTGGACATCGAGAACTCATGTTATGGCCTCTGGAAATTCATGACTCAACCACTGTTGATCTACACAAAGCGACTCAACAAATGTTGATCTAATCCACATGAATCTTGGCCTTGTGATTTATAACCCCATGCTACTCATAAAACATGCATCATGGAAGGGAATTTATAATGTTTTATAAATAAATGAACTCTTTATATTATTTGTCTATGAAGTAGAAAGAGACAAGGAACCTAAGTGCATAGCTTATGCATATTGTAGTTATTGGTTACTACCTCATTGCCCAATCATTGTGTTAAGTCATTTCCTAGTCATCTCTATCCAACTAATACCTTCCATGTGTCATCTCGGGATATCAGAAGTATTAATAATGTAAAGTTGAGATGTGGGAATTTGGAAAATAAGCTAAGTGTGAAAAAATATATAAGGGTAAAATTGACTAAATAATAATGCATGGAGTGTGAGAGGCATGTTGAGAAAAGTAAATAAGAGTAACACAGGTAAAAATAACTAAGTAATCAAGCATGGAGAGTGAGAGGGTAACAAGGGTAAAAATAACTAAGTAGTAAGGGTAAAAATAACTAAGTAGTAAAGCATGGAGTGTGAGAGGTGTGTGGAGGTTAGCGATCTATGGAGAAACATGGCCCATCGGATTATAACTTACCTTTTAGTCCTTGCCTTTAGGCTATAGGGACTATATTAATCAACTTACCATATTTTATTAGTCTTTGCAACACAAATACAAACATAAATGAATGATTTGTTTTAAGTTTCTCACAAAGTTATGTCAAAAAAATATTTATACTAATAAAATTTGTATTTCCACCAATGAGATCAATTTTGGTCTTATACCAAGGAAATGTTTGATTTTCCATGGAAACATAAATGTCAAAGTTATAATAAAACCAAATTCATTCCTTTTATAAATTCGCTCATTAATGTTGCATTTGAATGTAGCAATAGGTTGACATTTTTCAATTGAATTATATTTCCATAGTTCAATTGTATATTTCATATATGCTCTAGTTGCTATTGAAAATGGTTGCTATTGATGTCAAAGGCTGTCCAAATGAAGG
This sequence comes from Pinus taeda, assembly GCA_000404065.3. NCBI lineage: Eukaryota > Viridiplantae > Streptophyta > Pinopsida > Pinales > Pinaceae > Pinus > Pinus taeda. The sequence goes on from APFE030677484.1 coordinate 81,716, forward strand.
AGGAAATTACATAATCAAATAGCATATTTTGAGACCTTTACAATGGTGTATGGAAATCCTAATTCCACAAGAATGAGGAGATATGGAATATTTTGTCAAGATGATCCAACCAAAGTACAAGCAAGTCCCACTTGGATACAATATCTTTGAAGACATTTTTATTCCAAACCTAGCTCAAATGGGAGCATTGGATATATGGTTGGAAAGCTTACTCTAAAAGCTTTCCAATGATATATGGCACATATTCTAACTCCTAGGGGTTGGCAATGAATGTTTGAATATTCATTATACCTTTTGCTAGTTGTATTAGTCGATCTAGCTAGTGGACAAGTTGACCCTAACTCAATGTCCAAATGCACTATAATTAGGCATGAGAAGGAGCATTTCTAACCACTCAACTCAAGCTTTACATTATGTGTTTAGGAGAGTGGAGGAGCAAGTTTGAAGTTCATTCCTCACGAACCGAGAAGAAATGAAGTGAAGCTGAGTTGAAGCAACTTTCTATCGAAGGGTTTTGGCACACTTTTGAAGGGTTTTTGGCATTGTTCTTGAGAAGTGTTTTTAGTTGGTTTGAGGTTTGTTTTGAGGGTCGAGTACAAGTCTCTTTGGAGGCTGAGTAGGCTGAGTTCAGGTGAGGAGAAGGTCGAGCCTTAGGCCTATCTTAAGGCCAAATTGCAGTTCTAATTTGAGGGTTGAGTTCTATCGCTGTGAATGTCAAGTTTTAGGGATGAGTATTGTTGTTTGAAGGACGAGTTTTGCTATTTGAAGACCACGTCCTGGTGTATTGAAAGCAAAGTTCATGCCTGATTTGAAGTCCAAGTTCCGACGTATTGAACACTGAGTTTAGGTTGGAGCTTGCAATTACTGTAAGTTAGTACTTACTAAGGATTGGTGTCCTCATCTTCTTGATAGGTTAGAGCTGCAATTTGTGTAAGTTGGTGCTTATAGAGGATTGGTGCCCTCACAAGAGATTGTAACAAATTAAAGATTATTTTCAAATATTTCTTCTTCAAATTTTGATTTGCACTTTATGGATGATTGATTATGTGATGTGAATTCAATTTCAAGTTTAAATAAGTGATTTTTTTTTTTTTAAATAACTGAATATTGATTCACCGCCCTCTTAGTATATCCGATAATTGTTATCAAAGCAAGCTTCTTCAAGAATAGTCTAACAACTAGAAGAACATTTTACAGGGGGCCATGGCTAGTCAAGAAGCATCAATCAAAATTCCTTTCTTTGATGGAACACATTTTGTCTTTTGGAAAAAAAGAATGAGAACACACTTGATGTCTCTTGGTTTCTTGGATGATTTGCTTATCTTGTACTTGGTAACTATATGGATTATGCACATTATTATATGACTTAGGCATGTGCTTGGTATATGATTTGGTATGTATAATATTTTAGAGACAAGACTTATGGGAATGGAATATTCTCCTTTATGCCTTAAGTAGTTATCATCCACCATGTGTTTCTTCTATTTATACACGAGACATTCAATCCTAGATAAAGACCTAGACGGTATATATACATAATTTTAGCTTGTATTAGGTTGCTAATTGATTCATTATATTTCATCCTCTACATCTTCCTTAAGCAGGATGCATGCCATTTCAAGTATCTTGGACAAGGGAGGCTTAGATGTAGCACATTTACTTGCTTTCATGAATAATATGAGATTTGGATCTATATGTTTGTGTCCATTTTACTCATTAAATGCTTGGTTTTACTATTTTAATGGTGGATTCTATAAACCATTCCCATGGGGCATAAGATCATCAACATATATAATTTATTGATATTTTTCCTTCATCAAATGGATTTGTTGCTTAACTTCAAGCTTCCCTTCATTAAGCAATTTTTTTGATGCCCTAATTAATAAACTATAATAAGAACCAAATGAACAATCTTTCCTATCTTCTTTTCTAAAAGCCCAACTAGCATGAACTGTTGAGTACAATACATCATAAGGTATCTTCTAATTCATTGGGATAAGTTATATGAATTAACCATCTTTATTAGGAAAATACTTTTGCATTCAACAAATGTCAACTGAAGTTTCTTCAGACCAGCGAAGTAATCTTCAATTCTTTGAAAGGAGAAAGGATCTAAGAGATCAAATATTTCTTAACCTACATAACCTAAATCTTGTCCATCTTATCAAGTACAGTCTTCAACTACTTGTAGACTTCATTCTGAGAATCCGTCCCACTAATATGAAAGTTAATATCTTTAGAGATGTAGGTTGTTATAACTTCTACATTTTCATCCTTCTTCCTATCGATGGCATTTTTATTGGTCACCTTTTAGATCTAGAGACACAAACTTTGTGAACTGCCAAAGCACCTTACCCTTTAATACATTTTCCATGTTTTGTGCCCATATTTCGTAAGTGTGGCCATCTAGAGTCATAAGCTCTTGGTACACATAATGTTGATCTACAAATCTAATTCCCGATTTAATCTATAAGTTGAAGCTCTGACTAAGACTCATGCCATTTTGTGAGCCATGAAGGATGAAAAAGTTATCCTGAAGACATGATCATTAGTTTCGACTTCGTTCAACTCTTCACCATAATCCCTTTAAATGAAGTTGTACTAGTTGTTAGAGGTTACTGATCTTGATAGAACCAAGCTAGAAGTTTGTCTTTGTTTTACATCTTTAGTTTCCAAGGAGAGTTCTATAAGAAAATAAGTGGGGCGGCAATGGGGTATCCACTCTCCCATTGTGGCAAACTTGTTCATGGAAAAATTCAAAAGAAGAGCCCCAGATTCTTATCCCCTTAAGCCAACTCATTATAGAAGGTACATTAATGACACCAATGTGAAATGGACTCATGGAGAAGAGGAGCTCAAAGAGTTTCTAACTCATCTAAATGGAATCCCAGATGACATCAAATTGATAATGGAGTTAGAGGACGATGAGAGCGTTCCTTTTTTAAATGTCCTTATGGCCAGAAGATAATATGTGACCCTAGGGCACCAAGTTTTTAGAAAGAACACGCACATCGAAAATTACCTACATGCATCCTTTCATCACCACCCTATGCAAAAAATTTGAGTTTTGAAAACACTAGCCACAAGTAAATGAGAATATTTGATGATGAGCAATTTGAATAAGAAATGCCATCTACAAAAAGTTTTTAGGAGTATTTGTTACAAGGAAAATGATATAAAGAAGGTCTTTAACAATATAAGGAGGAGGACATGCCTACAACACCAATAATCAAGAGGATAATGCCAAAAAGGCCTACCTCCCATATATTCAAGGAGTGACTGATAAGATTGCTAAGGTACTATAAAAGAAAGATATCAAAATCTCATTCAAATCCTTAATAAAAATGAAACAAAGAATGAGATTTGTAAAAGATAACATTAATAGCCACCAACATAAAGATTTCTAGAAAATTTCTCTCTTATGATTTATGCTATACTGGGAAAAGGGAAGATCTTTGAAGATTGGGATGAAAGAAAATGAGGTTGATATAAAAAAAAAGAATTCACACATTGGCCCTTGTAGAACACTCAATTAAAACAAAAAATCATGTCTGCTTAGAAGATACTCAGATCCTCACCCAAGAAAATCTCTACTACAAAATAAGTGTTAGAGAAGCCCTAAAGATTGTGAAGAACCTAGAAAACCTGAACATACACAATGGCTTAGAAATTAGTAGAAGTTGGTTCTGATTACTCAACCAATTAAGAAGAAACAACAATCGGGTTTCTCCTTCTCTTATCTCCATTTACATCATCATCATGTCTTCCCCATCATTCTCTTCCTTGTTTGGTCCCCCCCCTCATTGGAAACCTTTGTTTTCTTATTTCTTTTAGCTTTTGTAATACTAAGACACATCTCTTGTTTGGTCCCTCATCTCATTTGAAACCTTTCCCTTATGTTTTCTTCTTCCTTTTTTGATCTTTTGTTCATGTCTTGGCTTTTTAAGTATTAGGACCTATTTCTCTTATTGCTTGTTCTTTAGTTTTAATACTATTTTAGCTTTTAGATCTTAATGTCTAGTTCTTTAGTATTAATACCATTATGCTATTATAATTTATAATTCTTTTAATATCGTCATTATCTATATCTATAAAAATACTCACTCTCTTCACTATTATTAATATGAACACTTTAGTAATATTTGAATCTTAATATTATTAATATTTTTTTTGTTGATTTGATCTACAGGGGATTTGAACCTTGAATCCCATAGTTTACATATTACTTCATAACAGGGCGATCACCAATTGAGTTGTGCTCGTGGGCATTTAATATTACAAATATTGTTATTATTATTGTTAACAACTAGTGAATTAGTAACTTCGGTGGACTGTTATGGGCAAGACCCAAGATTGAATCATAGCGGTTTCCATGACCCTTGTAAAACACTTCGTTAAAACAAAAAATCATGTCTTCCTAGAAGATACTCAAATCCTCACCCAAGAGAATCACTACTATAAAAGAAGGGTCAAAGAAGCCCCAAAGAGTGTGAAGCACCCAAAAAACTTAAACATAGACAATGGCTCAGAGATTAGAATAAGTTTGCTTCGACTACTCAACGAAATAGGAAGAAACAACATTTAGGTTTGATTATCTCCTTCCCTTATCTCCATTTGCATCATCATCGTGTCTCCCCCCTCATTCTCTACCTCGTTTAGCCCCCCCTCTCATTGGAAATCTTTGTTTTCTTTCTTTTAGCTTTTGTTCATGTCATAGCTTCTATAATACTAGGATATATCTCTTGTTTTGTCCCTCGTGTCATTTGAAACCTTTCCCTCATGTTTTTTTCTTCTTTTTTTATTATTATCTTTTGTTCATGTCTTGGGTAACTTTCATTCCTCATGTCATTTGAAACCTTTCCCTCATGTTTTCTTCTTCCTTTTTTTATCTTTTGTTCATGTCTTGGGTAACTTTCGTCCCTCGTGTCATTTGAAACATTTCCCTAATGTTTTTTCTTTTTTTTTTTCTTTTGTTCATGTCTTGGCTTTTGGATTTTGTAGTATTAGGCCCTGTTTCTATTATTGCCCTGTTTTAGATCTTGAAGTTTAGTTCTTTAATATGAATACTATTATGCTATTATAATTTAGAATCCTTTTAATATCATTATTATCTATATGCATATAGAATATAACATCTATAAAAATACTCACTTCACTATTATTAATATTTGAACTTTAGTATTATTATTGTTATTTTTAATGGTAATTGATGAATTGGTAACTTGGGAGCACTATTCTGGGCAAGACCCAAGATTGAATCACAACGATTGTCACTATTCACCTCAATATCAAGATATTCAAATTCTCCTTCCCCTTCAGGCTTATAGAAATTACTTGTCACGAATTTCAACATGTTCAATTTTTTGCCACATGCTAACACGTCGCAAGAGAGTATTAGGTAAGAACCAAACGGCATAGACACCCCTTCACATGTTAGGTGATGAACGAAACATCATTTTAGAACTGGAAAGTATCATTACCACCAAAAACAAGAAATTACAATAACAAGTGATTGAAGAAAATCTTATTAAGTGGAAGAATTAACCTGAAAATGAAGCCTCTTGGGAGACAAAATGTTTTCATCAATGACACCCTTCATTACCTATGCTTTGAGGATAAAGCATTTCTTTTAAAGCAGAAGACGACATTATAAATAAATAATAATTAATTAAAGAGTTATGACTTCGGTTCACGACCATTAAGGAAAAGGTGCCCTAGGCAATATTTAAGCCAGACCCATACATTGGGAAAGCCAGCAATTATTCCTTCATTATATATATTATATATATATATATATATATATAATTGTGCCTTTAAATGTCTGTGCAACACACAGTTTACATCTGATAATCAATAAGGTCTTTGCAACAGCTTAGCTGCATGTTGGCAACCATATGTTTTAGTAAGTTTGTAATTTGTAAATAACAAAATAATGAAGTAGACAATTGTCTAAAATAACTTGGCAAAGCAAAACCCGGTGGTGGTTACTTACAGAGTTCTTGTAACCATAACTATTTACTATTTAGAATGCAGTGAAAACTAAGTTGTCAAATTATCTGGAAAGATACTTGCAGGTAGATGTTGTAGAAATGAGATGAAATAATCTTTTGTCCCAACTGTGCTATCAAGATTTGAAATGAAAATAAAATGAAATTGTTCAATGCTTTCTCTCAATTAATACCTTGTACGACCACAAGCATCATATATCATAGTTTAATTTGACAATGGGTAGGTGCTTCTTCCACTGTAATGTTTATTATGAAAAACAATGCAAACCTGAAAACATGAGCGCATTAAAATATGCACCTTTTGCACAGGATCTAATCTCAAATTTGTAAATACATATTAATATAAAATGCCATTGATAATTGGCCAAATTAGTTTGCATGTCTGCGGCCATAGTAATTCTCTATATTCTTTTCAAGGTTTTCCAGATATTGTATCTTCAATCTCCTTTAGTTCCATTTGTTTAGAGAAAGATGATGATTGAAGAGCTTGTGGTTGCGTGCCATAAGCATAATATATTCAATGTATAGAATTTGACAGAATAATAACTGTTCTGGGTCAACCATTGGACTGAATTTAGTATTCAATCATCTTCAGCCTGAGTATTTAAAGTTGAGATTTTAAATTGTAATCCCTAAATACCAGATCAAGGTAATGTCTCTTTTCAAACACGTGTTCTCTGGGTTATGTTGCGTACATAATTGCAAAGAAGCTAAACTTTGTAACCTCTAACTTCAATTATACAGCACAGGGATATATTACAACAAAGGTATTACGGTTTTCATATTAACTTTGGCCTTCTCATTTCACAAGATTTAGCAGGTAGCTGGATTCTATTTTTTTAATAATTTTCAATAAAATCTGACAGGAATAAAAGCGAAGCATATACACTTGTAGTTGTCTGACAAGTTTGCCATCAAAAAGTTTCCTATAGAATAATCTCTTGTTGCTGCAATAATATAATCGTTTCTTTGTGCTTAGAGATATTTGATGTAGAAAGAATCTATCATAACCTTTTCAAGGGAAGGGCCACCAAAAGTCAATATTATCTCTATGTCAGCGGGATGAGGTTACAAATGTTTGAACTGATTTCTCTGAACTGGAAAAAGCACATTCATTCGTGTGAAATTTCATCATCCTCCGCAACATGGATGAGCGCAGATAGAAGATAATACTTGACCCAAGAAGTAAGATAGGACCATTTATAATTTTATACACATGCAATAAGCTCTCTTACATGACATGAAATAAAACCGAAAGATTAGCCATCACTCTGTAGTGGACATGAGGACATCTTCCTCATTTGCTTTGCACTCCTTTAACATTGGGAACTTCCCATCAGAATTTTCTTGGATGTCAGCCTGTGTAATACATGAAACACTGTTTAGAAATAGAATACTGATCTCCGCAAAATGAAAACCACAAAGGAAATGCAGAAAACCAAGATGGCAACAAGAAAGGTACAAAGCAGAAGGTCGAACCTTCTAACAGCTGGCATTTCTAGACTTTCACAAGAGTTGTGGGTCAAAACTCGGAACATTTATTCAGGCAATTATATGGTGATCCTTTCAAGTTTCATCCCAATGAGTTAAATTGTTTGAAATCCTGCTTTGATTAGATGGTAATATCCACGCAATGTTAACATCCAAATCTCATATAGAAATGGTACTTCTCAATTCCTTTTATAGAGAAACGGAACATTTCTATTCTTTTTCATACAAAGGACAAACTTAACAATTCCCAAACCCATGATGAATTGCCGCCTTCCACTACATCATCCCTTAAATAGGTACCGAAGATGTGAACATCTCTTTCCCTTTCATGCAAGGACAAAGATAACAATTCCAAATCCCACAAAAAATTGCCACCTTTCATTTCATTGTCTCTTATACAGATAGTAAGGATGTGCTACTAAAGATAACTTATAAGCCATGTTAAAGCAGCTGATATGAACTAGTATCAAACCTAAGCATGCTTAAATGAGGGCAATATGCAGAAAAGTGAGATGCCAAATAAATTTTAAATCTGTCATCCTTAGAAAGATGCTTAAATTTCATCTATAAAGTCATCAGTGATCTTGAAAATTGAATAAGCTGTATAGTTGAAGTGGGATTAAGAGCAGAAAGTGGTGATCATACATCTTTTCATCTTTCTATATCCAGACGATGCAGCTGTTCCTTTAGTGCTAATTTCAAGCCTGCAAGTGCTTTTGACTCTTCTTAATAAGGAAGATAGCAAACAGTATGGAGCAACTAATACAGCTAAAGTTTAAATAAAGGCTTCGTATTGACTTGGCTACTGCTACTTATGTAGCCCAGCAAAGAAGTAAATCACAGCACCATTGTTGAGAAACCTCGGGGCAGCAAGATAGGTGATTTCTCTTACTTTGATAATTGCTTGTGATGTAGTTTTACTTGACTTCTTTCACTTGATTATATTTAGTGTTCTTTTCATCAAACAGCTATCAAACCATAAGTACAATAAGACAAGATGACACAAGATATAGGTGATCAGTCAGTGCTAAAACCTCTCCACTTGAGAGGAAACCCCACAGGAATTCTTCTCTTCTCATAGAACTTCAATTGATGAATTCCAAGACCTATGGCTCTTGACCAAGAAAAGTGCGATGTCAAATAAATTTTAAAACTGTCATCCTTAGAAAGATGCTTAAATTTCATCTATAAAGTCATCAGTGATCTTGAAAATTGAATAAGGTGTATAGGAGAAGTGGGATTAAGAGCAGCAAGTGGTGATCATACATCTTTTCATCTTTATATATCCAGAGGATGCAGCTGTTCCTTTAGTGCTAATTTCAAGCCTGCAAGTGCTTTTGACTCTTCTCAATAAGGAAGATAGCAAACAGTATGGAGCAACTAATACAGCTAAAGTTTAAATAAAGGCTTCGTATTGACTTGGCTACTTATGTAGTCCAGCAAAGAAGTAAATCACAGCACCATTGTTGAGAAACCTTGGGGCAGCAAGATAGGTGATTTCTCTTACTTTGATAATTGCTTGTGATGTAGTTTTACTTGACTTCTTCTTTCACTTGATTATATTTAGTGTTCTTTTCATCAAACAGCTATCAAACCATAAGTACAATAAGACAAGATGGCACAAGATATAGGTGATCAGTCAGTGCAATGCCAAATAAATTTTAAAACTGTCATCCTTAGAAAGATGCTTAAATTTCACCTATAAAGTCATCAGTGATCTTGAAAATTGAATAAGGTGTATAGGAGAAGTGGGATTAAGAGCAGCAAGTGGTGATCATACATCTTTTCATCTTTATATATCCAGAGGATGCAGCTGTTCCTTTAGTGCTAATTTCAAGCCTGCAAGTGCTTTTGACTCTTCTTAATAAGGAAGATAGCAAACAGTATGGAGCAACTAATACGGATAAAGTTAAAATAAATGCTTCATACTGACTTGGCTACTTATGTGGCACAGCAAAGAAGTAAATCACGGCACCATTGTTGAGAAACCTCAGGGCAGCAAGATAGGTGATTTCTCTTACTTTGATAATTGCTTGTGATGTAGTTTTACTTAACTTTTTCTTTCACTTGATTATATTTAGTGTTCTTTTCATCAAACAGCTATCAAACCATAAGAACAATAAGACAAGATGACACATGATATAGGCGATCAGTCAGTGCTAAAACCTCTCCACTTGAGAGGAAACCCCACAGGAATTCTTCTCTTCTTATAGAACTTCAATTGATGAATTCCAAGACCTATGGCCCTTGACCAAGACCCCTCCAAGACCAAGTCAACTTTCCCATGGATGAGCTCCTCTTCCACAAAGTCAATGATAGTCAAACTAGCCTTCCAACAACTGCTTGCTTCCCTTTCGAACTCAATTTCAGACCTGCACTTGTTATGTAAAAAATATTTAGCGTAATTTTAGGTTGATTAGACAAAAGGGCATGATCTTCCCAAAAGGGTACCCATGGCAATATATAAGCCAGTGACCCTCAATTGTAAACATCCATCATTCAATTTATTAATTAAATATATATATGTTTCTGTTCATTACTGAGCATTGTTGCTCCATCTAGTATCAGAGCCTTTAGTCCCCGGAAATTGTTTCTGCTGCCTCCTGGATTTCTTCTGCGCCCCTCTGACCGTGTTCTTCCCTTGCCGCCGCAGTGTGTTCCCATAGAGTGACCTACAGTCATACCTTTCCGTGATTTTGCTCTGATTCCCCAAACTTCCTTTTGCACTACGTCGTGTTTCCGGCCGGTCTGGTCACGTATGGTTTGTCGACTGTTGGCTGCTGCCAGAATCTCATCCTGGTTGTCTCCATATCGACGGCAAAACATCTTGCAATTCATGTGTTCATTGTTTTGTTCCTTCTGCCACCACCCACTGGCCGGGTCCCCACCGTATTCATCTTCATACGTCACCTGTGGTCATCTGTAGCGCTTTTTGAGATTATACATTTGGAAGCCTCCGAATCATATATATATATATATATTTATATATATATACACACACATTTTATTGTATAGTTTGGTTATATAATTTATTATATAGCTTTATAACTAATTAAATAAATTATATAAATATTAACTATATAATTTAATAAATATACATTATATTAATAAAAATAAAATTTATATTAATAATTAAAAATAAATTAGTTAAAAAAATATTATTAAGGTCAAGTCAAAGAAAGGAAGAAGAAGAAGTTGAGCTATACAAATATACTCCACCACACACCCAATCAATGTCTTCACCAATGTTGATCGCTGAATTTAATAAAAAAATTGATAGATCTTGAGACTAAAATCACCAAACATGCCAAAAAAATTGAGGAGCACCAGAGTACAATGAAGAGAATAGAAAATCAGCTCGAGCATAAACATAATGACTTTAAAAAGGATCATGCGATCCCTTTAAATAAGTTGGATCGAAATCATAATGAAACCTCAATAGTTCATGATCAAGCAATGTTTATGTTGACCTGTATTTGTGACAAGTTGATGATTACACCTAATCAAATACCCCTGAATAACGAAGATACTCAACATCCAAATTTTTCAGATACATCAAACTCATCAGACTCGCTTCAAACCCCTGAGTCTCCAAAAACCTCTTCCATGCCCCAACAACAAAATAGTAACATGAATTTTCAAAATATGCAGCTCTGGAATCAATACTCAAATATTCAGTGCTCGAATCAATACCCTTTCTTCACTCCACCAGTGGCTACATATCAATGAAGAGAAAAACTGGAGCTCTCCAAATTTGATGGTAACAAGAAATGCAGTGTCACATGGTTCAATAAAGCGGAAGAATATTTCAAGATTTACGGTATTGACAATGATGCTGAAAAGATCAGGCATGTGTCCATGCAAATGGAAGGCTAAACATATAATTGGTATATGTGGTGGAAGAAGACGACACTTGCTGTCAATTGGAAGAAATTCAAAAATGCATTCTTTAAGAGGTTCAAAGGTGTCAAGGAAGAGAAGAGATGTGGACGAATACACTAGAGAATGCAGAACTTTTGCTACCTGGATTATCAAAAACTCCTCTCATCCAATCATACATTGCGGGACTTAAACCCCATCTCCAGGCTGAGCTTGATCTCCATGACATCACTTTTATAGAAGAAGCAATATAGAAAGCAAAAGCTGCTGAAAAGAAGCACGAAAAGATGCAATGGCCAAAAGTTGAAAGAGTATATTCGAGACAAAGATTTCCCCAAACTGCGAACACGGATAATACAAAATATGTTCCACCACATCTTCGTGAAGGAGAAAAAACTAATTTGGAAATGCAAAAAATGAAAGAAGGCAAGTGTAAACGTTTTGGCGCAAAAGGGGACCCTAAACATAGATGTGCTAAGGGAAAAGAAACCAAGAGCCAACATATATGTGAAGCAACCAATGATTTAGACAGTGAAGAATCAAACATAGAAGAAATTGAAGATTCTCCACAATTTTCTCCAGAACCAGATAACGAGAATATTTTGCAAGTGTCATTATCGACCATGATAAGTTTTGGGATAGGAGCAATATTGATGCAAGATGGTCATCCAATAGCTTTCGAAAGCAAGAAGCTCAATAAGCGAGAACGTCTTAAGCCTACATACAACAAAGAAATGTTTGCGATTATGCACGCACTAGCCAAGTGGAGGCAATATCTTTTGGGAAGTAAATTCTCCATACGAACAGACCACAAGAGTCTTCAGTACCTCCTCCAACAGAAAACACTCTCTGAAGAACAACAAAAGAGGATTGAAAAAATTGTTGCTTTTGACATGGAGATATTACATAAAAGGGGAAAGGGAAATGTAGTGGCAGCTGCTCTCTCTAGAAAAGATGAAGAAACATCCTTGTTTGCAGTCTCAGATATAATCCCAGAATGGCTTAATGAAATTCGAAATGAATATACAAAAGACCTAGAAACATGTGCTATAATCAATAATCCTACTCAAAAACCAAATTCGAATGGAAAAATGATATTCTGTGGTATAAAGGGAGAATTTACCTAAGCCCTAACTCTAAATTTAAGTCCAAGGTCCTCAAGGAATCCCATGACTCATTCTCAGCAGGACATGTAGGGTTCTTTAAAACCATGGACATTCAAAAATATGTAATAGAATGTGATTAGTGGCAAGGGAATAAAAGTGAAAGCGTTAAGACCCCTGGCTTGGTCCATCCCTTGAATATTCCTAATTAAAATTGGGAAGAAGTATCAAAGGATTTTATTGAGGGATTACCCATGTCAGACAGAAAGGACAAAATTCTCGTAGTAGTCGATAGACTGACAAAATATGCACACTTTATAGGAATGAAGAAATTAGATTCAACAAAAGAGATTGCTGAGATATTTTGTAAAAATGTCTACAAATTATATGGTTTTCCCAAAGTCTTTGTTAGTGATAGAGATGCCAAATTTAAAGGGAATTTCTGGAAGGAACTCTTCAAACATGTTGGGACATATCTCAACATGAGTTCAACATATCATCCTCAAACAAACGAACAAACTGAGACTGCCAATAACTGCTTAGAAGCTTAACTTCGTTGTTATGCAACAGATAAGCAAAATAAGTGCGCTTAATGGTTGCACCTCGCTGAGTGGTGGTACAATTCAACATATCACACGTCCACAAAAATGACCCCATTTCAAGCTTTGTACAGATATGAACCTCCTAGATGGAAGGACTTGGCCTTCACCGAAACTAGAGTTTCGGTAGTTAAAGACCAGTTGGAAGAGACCCACAAATCCTTCAAGCATTGAAATAAAATCTAAGTATTGCAAGGAATCGCATGAAACAACAAGCCGACCAACATTGATCAGAAAGAGAATTTGAAGTTGGAGAGTGGGTGTTTGTTAAGCTTCAACCATACAAACAAGTATCCTTAAAGAAGAAGGGTAAAAACAAGCTGGCACCGAAATTCTATGGACCGTATTAGATCAACAAAAGGATCAACCAAGTAGTATATACCTTAAGCCTTCCTAATAGTAGTCGAGTTCACAATGTTCTTCATGTATCTTGTCTTAAAAAGGCATTGGGCAAACACCAATCAGCACAAACTATTTTGCCAATGTTAGATGATGAAGGCAAGCTCATTCTGGACCAAACGGAATCATCACTACTAGGGAAAATAAGTTACATTCACGAGTAATTAAAGAATACCTTATTAAGTAGAAGAATCTATCGGAAGAAGAAGCCTCTTGGGAGACAAAAGTATTCGCCAAAAACACTCGTCGTTACGTATGCTTTGAGGACAAAGCATCTTTCAAGAGGGAGGCAATGTTATGGAAAAATTATTTAGCGTAATTTAGGTTGATTAGATGAAAGGGCATGATCATAAGTCATACCCTTTCACAAAAGTGTACCCAGTATGATTGTGCCCTTTCCCAAAAGGGTACCCATGGCGGTATTTAAGCTAGAGACCCTCATTGTAAACATCCATCATTAAGTTTATTAATTATATATATATATATATATATATATATATATATTATTATATATATATATGTTTCTGTTCATTACTGAGCATTGTTGCTCCAACACTTTTGGCTGTGATTTTCGGCCCCTCTTGTAGTAACCCTAGCTTGCACGCATGACAAAAATATGGTGAGGATTGTGTCTATTCTTCTTAGCTTGGGCAACAAATCTCTCTTCAACAATTCGACTTGAATATCAATGCTTCTTTGACCCTTCATGTGAATCCTTGATCTGAATGTAACTTGATCTTGTTGTAGGTGAGATGATGCCCTGATTACAGGCAGCACGTGTGAGGAATTTACCCAAAACAATCCTTAAGAAATCTGACTTTTCCTTCGTTCTATCTTCTTCGCTAGATCTCCATGTGAATATAGTGCTTCAGATCAAACTCTTGTTGTGTGCTTTTTATGCTCTTCAAAGTAGTCGACTATGTTGGAATTTCTAAGTCTAATCGGTTAGATATTCTTCCTGCACTATCTGGTTTATTTCACCTACTTGTTTAATTACTTAAAAAGTTATTTAACCATGTAAATACTGAAATAAAAACAAATGCAGTTTCAACCATCTACAAATTATCAATTGAAAGAAATAAACAAACACACAAGGGACACCATTATTTTTGGAAAATTGTCCCCGAAAAATCCAACTTGGGAAAACGATGCAGCAGTTCCGAGGGTTTTATTATTAAGTAGCTTTCTTGAGTATAACTGGGTGCCAAATTGGCTCACCCAACAGAGAAATCAATCTGGCAGTAATATCTCTCTTTGGAAGCAGATATTCGGCAAGTCTGCTCCATGAAAAACTCTCCAATGCCTCTCTAAGGCTTTGCGTCAGCCCTCCTGACCTCTACGTCAGCGCTATAATGCTCTGCACAAGCTCTCTGGCCCTCCGCGTCACTCACGCATGCCCTAGTAGCCTATGTGCAATCCCTTTGGCCCTCTGCGTAGCTTGCCCTGCCTCTGCGCTGATCCTTCGACACTATCTCTGCCTCTTTGCTATGCACTCACTGCCCTTTGCTGCAACTCTAATCACTGGTTTGATTTCTCTCAGCAAACCCTACTCCAGAAAATCGAACTGACTGATCAATCTTGGTGTATCTCCAACTGACCCTCAAGCCTACTCTTATCCTTTTTCTGCTGAGTCTTCAACGACCGAGATTAAATCTCTAATCAACGGCTAAGATTAGATTTGGCTTGATTTATTTAGAACCTTCTCACCTAGCTTTATATTAATACCCATTAATATTTTGATTTTCCTAAGTTTAGCCTTAGGAACCCATTAAAATATTAATTATTTTAATATCTCTCTAACCGAGTGGAATTTCCCCAAACCATATTTGGATCTTGGAGATCTCATGCGCTTTAGCCTCTCCACCCATTTTCATGGCTAGAGCACATCCAATGCGACCCCAAATCAACATTCCCTCTTAGCAAGGAATGTGCTCTAGTAATGCTCCACCACTGAACATCACCCTGATCATCCGACACCAGTACCTGTGCTGATGCTTGGCCTGCTGCCCAACATCCTCTGCACTACTACATCTTGTACTGTTTCCCATGGCTCTGCCATTGCCACTAATCAACGGCTAAGATTAGATTTGGCTTGATCCATGTCATTTAAAACCTTCTCACCTAGTTTTATATCAATACCCATTAATATTTTGATTTTCCTAAGTTTAGACTTAGGAAACCATTAAAAATATTAATTATTTTAATATCTCTTTAACCGAGTGGAATTTCCCCAAACCATTGCTGGGTCTTGGGGATCTCGTGTGCTTTAGCCTCTCCAACAATTTTCATGGCTAGAGGACATCCAATGCGACCCCAAATCAACACCCCCTCTTAGCGAAGAATGTGTTCTAGTAATGCTCCACCATTGAACATCACCCTGATCATCCGACACCGGTACCTGTGCTGATGCTTGGCCTGCTGCCCAACATCCTCTACACTTCTACATCCTGTACTATTTCCCATGGCTCTGCCACTGCCATTGCTGCATTTGTATGACAACTCCCTCTGCATCCGTGTTGTTGCTGGTCCTTTCTCCCAGCACTGCATCCGCACTGCACCTCCTCTCATCATGTTGCATCGTGCTGCCCACTGCTATATTGCAACTTAGTTACTGATAAGTAAGTAACTGATCTCCCAATCTGACCTCCCTATTGTGCTAGAGACACCCACTGATGCTGAAGCTCCCTCTACTGCTAACAAATGCTCCCTCTCTGACCTCTGTGTTGTTGCAACAACTACCTACATCTCTCACCGTTGCACACCTCACTGTGCTTTCCTGCACTGGTGCGACACTCCTGTGCCTCTCGCACTGCTGCAGTCTGCTAGCTCTGCATTGTCTTGGGACTCTTGCACTGTAGCTCTCTCTGCCGCTCCATCCGCATTTGTCTCTACCCACTCAGCCAGTCCTACTACTCCTCGTCGGGGCTCTCGTAGCAAGGTCTAATCCAAGAGGCTGGGTACCTCAAGGATCCTGCCCCTCATCGCTTGTATTCCACCTGACTATAGCTCGATGTCTCCCCACTTCCGCTCAAGTGGTGCGTGTGCACTCATGGCACAGTTATCGTCTGTCAAAACTTCCTTCTCTGCTCGTTCTGGCGCTACCTTAGTTTTGGAAGGCTCTCCCTTACTCTTCATCCTTGAGCACTCGGTCGCATAATGACCCATCTCCCCATAGTGGAAGCACTTGATCTTGGAGAGATCTTTCTTCTTCCGCTTCTCCTGCTTTCCCTTAGATGCTAGGGCCACATCCTCCTCCTTGACCTTGATTCCTTTGCTGCTGCTACCTGTCTTCGACTGCTGTCTGATCTCTTCCTGGCGAAGAGTTGCCCACATCTCGTCCCAAGGTAGGAGAGTCCCTCTGCTCAGGATACTCTGGACAAACACTTCCCAAACTTCTAAGACAACATTCAGGATTGTCCTCACCATAAGCTCCTGATTCGGTGTCGCTCCTATAGCAGTCAACTGGTCTCGGATCTCATTCAATCCTCCAAGGAAGGTGTCAATCGATTGACCCTTCTTCATCTGATACGACCTCATCTGGTTCTCAAGCAACATTCTTCTCTGCACAGAAGTATGTTGGTACAGGTTCTTGAGAGCCTCCCACATCTCAACTGCCGTTTCCTTCTCAACTATATGTGGTACCACATGATCCTTAACCCCGTCAAGGATAATGCACTTGGCCCTTGCCATCGCCTCTTCATATGTGTCATTATCATTTGGGTCGACTGGGATAGCTTTCATCTTCAAGGCGAAGTTCTTAACACGATTCCTGTCAAGCACTGATAAGATTCTGGCCTTCCAGACTGCGAAGTTCGATGCTCCGTCCAGTCTATCCTAGTCTCTTACCCCGTGAAGTGCCAATGACGCTTCTCTACTTCCCTCCTGGAAGTTCTCTTCTGGATTCCCTTTGAGTCCTGATTTCCCTCCTGGAAATCCTTTTGCCGCTTGTCGAGATGCCCCCTACTCTGATCATCTTGTGCAACTGCACTACTGATCCAGGTTCCTCAGTTAGAACCCTCGATAACAACTCCTCTGGCCTTGCTCTGTCAGGTACTGTTCAAACTACAGTACCTCACCAGCTCCACTCTGCAATATTTCTGCAGCCTTCTAGACTCTAGCAACTGCCTCTCTGTGAATTGCGTCAGCCCTCTCTGCCTCATGCTGGCTCTACGTCAGCAACACTGGCCTCTCTGAGGCTCTGCGCAGCTCCAAGCTTCTTCTGCGTGGCTCTGGCTATCTCTGCATCACACTTCTTGGCTTCTGCGCCGCTAGCAACGACTTCTATAATCTCGGGATAGTTGTTTTCTGCTGCTATCGCTATGCTCAGCTAATGTCTTTTACTTCTCCTGTGATCTGCAATCACGGCTTTGATACCATGTTGAAGTTTCTAAGTTTACTTAGATTAGAAACCCTTCATGCACTTTTTCTGATTTATTCCTACCTACTTGTTATTTTTCTTTAACAAGTTATTTACAAAGTAAATACTGAAAATAAACACCAGTGCATGCTCAACATAATACACATCAACAACTAAAAGAAACAAGAACAAACACACCACATGACACCATTATTTTTAGACTAATGTCCCTGGAAAAACCCAATACGGGAAAACCGGTGCAGCTATCTGAAGGTTTTCTTATTAAGCAATATCAAAGTACAATTTGAGTGCCGAAACTGGCCTACCCAACAGAGAATTTCCTTAGCAGCTATACCTCATAGTTTGAGAGAAATCTCCTGGTTGAAACCACGGAAAATCCTTCCGGCAGCTCCTCAGCACAAAACTACTCCTTCAACCCTAGCGTTTGCCCAGTTTGCACTGCGTTAGCCCCCTCACTGTCTCATGCTGGCCTTGCGTCAGCCTTTCTAGGTCTGTGTTAGCCCCAAGAGGCCCTACGTCAGCTTTGGGAGCCTCTGCGTTAGCTGCGCTGGCCCCTCTGGTGCTCTGCGCAGCACTTGGCTGCCTCTGCGTGGCCCTTCGTGAGCCCTTATTGGCTCTGCGTCACCCTCCTTGGCTACTGCGTTGCTCTCCTGACACAACCTTTGCCTTCTCTGTTTCTCTATACTCAATGCTCCTCAACTGCTCTCCCGATCACTGATTCTATCTCTCTTAGCAAACCCTGCTCTAGAGAATAGAATCACTGATCACTCTAGTGTGATCTCCAAATGACCCTCAAGCCTCCTCTTATACTTTTCCTGTTGACGATTCAACGGCCGAGATTAAGTCCATAATCAACGACTAAGTTTAGATTTGGCTTGATCCATGACTTTTGGACCACTCTAACACAGATTCATATTAATACTCATTAATATTTTATTTTCCCTAGTTTAAACTTAGGGAATCCATTAAAAATATTAATTATTTTAATATCTCCTGATTTGTTTAGAATTTGTCCAAACCCTTTCTGGGTATTGGAGATCTCATGTGCCCCAACCTCTCCACCAAATTTCGTGGCTAGAGCACATTTGATGCTACCCCAAATCAACAAGATGACCAGACGAGATTGCCAGAGGAGGCCATGTGAGTTAGCTAGAATGCAGATTTGGGCAACGGATCGACTTCCTATTGCTGGAGATAGGTACTAGAGGAAGTGTGAGTTGTCTAGTGCGGGTTGGAAAGCAAAGAAAGGTCCCAGTAAGGAGACTATGGGGCACCAAATCTAGGAGGAGTATGAGACTCTAGTGTGTCATATGGGCAGGGTCCACCTCATGGATCATTACCTTGCTACTGTTGAATTTTCTAAGTCTATCCGTTAGAAAATTAATCTGTATTCTGCTGGTTTGTTTCTTCTACTTGTAAATTTTGAACAAGTTATTTAAAACATTTAAATACCGAAATAACCACAATACAGTCACAACATCTATAGATCATCAACTGAAAGAAAACAAGCACACAAGTGACACCGTTATTTTTGGACAAATGTCCCCGAAAAACCCAATGCGGGAAAACTGGTGTAGCTATTCAGAAAGTTATATTATTATGCAGTCTTTCTGAGTACAATAGGTTGCCTAACCAGCTCACCCGACAGAGAAAAATACACGGTAGCAATACCTCTATATTCAGAAACAGGTATTCAGAAACCCTGTCCCATGAAACCCTCTCCAGCACAACTGAAGCAAACGCTGACCCTTCTGGCCTTTGCGTCAGCGTTCTGCTGACCTACGTCAACCCTAGGACCCTTTGCATAAGCCCTTTGAGGCACTGTGCAACCTCTGGGACCCTCTGCGTCACTCCAACAGCTTATGTGTGGATGATGCAGTCCCTCTGGCCTCTGCGCTGTCTCTACTGGGCTTTGCGTAGCCTAGACTGGCTGCTGCTCTCGCTCTCTCTGCTTTTGCACTGGTCTCTCAGTATTGTCCTTGCCTCTTTGCGTCGTACTCATTGCCCCTTGCTGCTGATCACTGATTCAACTTTTCTTAGCAACTCTACTCTGGTGTGTCTTCCAATCGACCCTCAAGCCTTCTCTTATACTTTTCTGTTGGGCCTTCAATGGCCGAGATTAAATCTCTAATCAACAGCTAAGATTAGATTTGGCTTGATACATGACTTTTGGAACCTTCTAACCTAGTTTTATATTAATACCCATTAATATTTTATTTTTTCTAAGTTTAGACTTAGGAACTCCATTAAAAATAATAATTATTTTAATATCTCCCAAACTGGGTACAATTTGTCCAAACCATTTCTGGGTCTTGGAGATTTCATGTGTTTTAGCCTCCACCAATTTTCATGGCTAGAGCACATCCAATGTTACCCCAAATAACCACTTCCTCTTAGTGAGGACTGTGATCTAGTAATACTCCTCACTGAGCATCACACTGATTATTCGGCACCGGTCCCTGTGCTGATGCTAGGCCTCTTCGCCCAACACCCTCTACGCTGCTGCCCATGGCTCTGCCACTGCCACTGCTGCATCCGTACGACAGCTCCCTCTGTGTCCGTGCTGCTGCTGGTCCATCCTCCCAACATTGCATTCGCACTGCATTCCCCTCTCATCATGCTGCATCGTGCTACTGCACTGCAACTCAGTTATTGAAGATAAGTAACTGATCCACCCAACTACGCACATCCCTGTTAGGCTAGAAACATTCCCGATGCTGAAGCTCCCTCTGTCGCTAACAAATGCTCCCTCTATTGACCTTTGCGCTACTGCAACAACTCCCTGCATCTCGCATCGTTGCATACCTCTCTATGCAATCCTGCACCATTGCAACACTCCCGTGCCTCTCGCACTGTTGAAGCCTGCTAGCCTCGCGCTGCTCGGGACTCCTGCACTGTAGCACTCTCTGGCGCTTCATCCGCATCCATCTCTACCGACATTTGCTAGTCCTGCTACTCTCTCTCCGGGGCTCCCATAGCAAGGTATAATCCAAGAGGTTGGGTACCTCAAGGATCCTGCCCTCATCACCTGTAGTCCACTTGACTACAAGCTTGATGTCTCCCCACTTCTTCTCAGGTGGCACATGAGCACTCATGGCACAATCGTCATCCTCCTCGATTTCTTTCTCCGCCCTCGCTGGCGCTGCCTTCGAGTCAGAAGCCTCTCCCTTACTCTTCTTCCTCGGACGCTGGTTCACATAGTGATCCAATTCCCCAAATTGGAAGCGCTTGACCTTGGAGAGGTCCTTCTTCTTCCTCTTCTCCTGCTTTCCCGCAGATGCTAGAGTAGCATCTTCCTCTTCCTTCTTGATCCTGACCCCTTTGTTGCTACTCCCCGCCTTGGTCAGCCGTCTAATCTCTTCTTGATGAAGAGCCGCCCACATTTCTTCCCAATCAGGAAGACTCGTCCTGTTCAGTATGCTCCGGACAAATGTCTCCCAATCCTCGGAGACTGCGTTTAGTGCGGTCCTTACCATCAACACTTGATTCGGCGTGGCCCCTATGGAAGTTAGCTGGTCACGGATCTCCTTCAACCGACCGAGGAAGGCATCTATCTGCTCTCCCTTCTGCATCTGGTATGACCTTCGCTGATTCTCCAGGAGCATCTTCCTCTACACGGATGTATGCTAGTACAATGTCTTCAAAGTGTCTCACATCTCCTTTGTCGTTTCCTTGGAAATATGTGGTACCACATGATCTTTGACACCATCAAGGATGATGCACTTTGCCTTAGCCATTGCCTCCTCATACCTTTCATTAGCTATCGGGTCAACTGGGATAGCCATCACTCTCAAGGCGAAGCCATTGAAATGATGTCTGTCTAGAATGGACAAGATCCTGACCTTCTAGACCACAAAGTTGGACGCTCCGTCTAGCCTATTCTAATCTCTTAGCCCATTCACGACCATCTCGTTGCTCTTCTGTCGACTCCTCCGAGTCTTTCTACCTCCTGCTTGGAAGTTCTCAGTTCGACCCCTGTTGAGTCTCTCTACTTCCCGTTTGGAAGTTCTTGGTTTGACTCCTCCAAGTCTCTCTACTTCCTGTCTGGAAGTTCTCTTCTGGACTCCCTCTGAGTCCCGATTTCCCTCCTGGAAATCCTTCTGCCAACTTTCAAGTTGCTCCTCTTCGATCGTCTGTGCAACTGCAACACTGATTCAGATCCTTTGGCTAGAAATCCACCTCGACAGCAACTCCCTCTACCTTGGTCTTGCCTTGTTAGGCACTGTTCTAACCACAGTACCCCACCAGCTTCACTCCTGCAACCTGCCCACAACGTCCTTCGCCCCAACAACTAAAGTATTGAGCCGCTTGGCTCTGCGCAATCCCGACATCGGCAAAGCAGCTCCCTCAGCGAACTGCGTCAGTGCTCCTGGCCTTTACGTGGCTCTGTGTGAGCCTCTCTCTGGCCCAGACTGATGATGCAGTTCCTCTGCGTCAACCCTTCCTCTGTCGCTTCTGCAAGGATCAGCTACTGTCACTCGGGACCACTGATTCTACTGCAAATGCTCTGCTCAGTTGATGCCTTCCGCTCTCCTGTGATCTGCAACCATGCTCTGCTCAGCTGATGCCTTTAGCTCTCCTGTGATTTGCAACCATGCTCTGATACCATGTTGAATTTTCCAAGTCTATCTGTTAGAAAATTAATCAGTATTTTGCTGGTTTATTTCTTCTACTTGTAAATTCTGAACAATTTATTTAAAACATTTAAACACTGAAATAAACACATTACAGTCACAACAGCTACATATCATCAACTAAAAGAAAACAAAAACACAAGTGACACTGTTATTTTTGAACAAATGTCCCCGGAAAAACCCAATGCGGGAAAACCGGTGCAACTATTCAGAAGGGTTATATTATTATGCAGTCTTTTTGAGTACAACAGGGTGCCTAACCGACTCACCCGACAAAGAAAAATACATGGCAGCGATACCTCTATATTCGAAAACAGGTATTTAAAATACCTGTCCCACGAAACCCTCTTTGGCACAACTGAAGCTCAGCGCTGGCCCTTCTAGCCTCTAGGTCGGCCTTCTGCTGACTTGCGTCAACCCTATGAGGAACTACACAACCTCTGGGGCCCTCTGAATCACTCCAGCAATCTCTGCGTGGATTACGCAGTCCCTCTGGCCTCTATGGTCTCTGCTGGGCTCTGCGTAGCCTAGACTAGCTACTGCTCTCACTCTCTCTACTGGGCTCTATGTAGCCTGGACTAGCTACTGCTTTCGCTCTCTCTGCTTCTGCGTTGGTCTCTTAGTATTGTCTTTGCCTCTCTGCCTCGTACTCACTGTGCCTCGCTGCCGATCACTGATTCAACTTTGCTTAGCAACCCCGCTCTAGCAAAATGAATGATTGATTACTCTGGTGTGTCTTCCAACTGACCCTCAAGCCTCCTCTTATACTTTTCCTGTTGGTCCTTCAATGACCGAGATTAAATCTCTAATCAACGGCTAAGATTAGATTTGGCTTGATCCATGACTTTTTGGAACCT
>APFE030677484.1:105083-120021 GCA_000404065.3 Pinus taeda
AATTTGCCTTGAGGCATCTCCAAACAAAACTAGGAAATTTTAAAATACTAAAATAAAAATAGCTAATGGTGAACAATGGCTTCCTCAAGCCATGTCATCAACATCACTTAGATATTCAATTAGCATGCTCTCCAAGTAGGAATCACTCTCATCTTGAGGCTCTTTCTCATCCATAGCAACTGGAGGTAGCTCAATAAGGCCATCTGGTTGTATCTCCTTGCCCACACACATAGCATCATTTGTGTATTGGCCCCATCTCTTGAAAGGACCCTCCTTGTAACCAAGATCCTTTTGAGACATGAGACAAAGTGTGCTATGAATGTACACTAAGTTCTCTGCCTTCTTTGAGCCCAACCTATTTTTCTTTACTGAATGTATAAAGGCATAAGTACTCAAATTCCTCTATAAAGATGCAGAACTAGCTACTTGGAATATTAGGGTAAGCCCATTAAATTAATTAAAAATTTAAAAATAAAAACTAAAATGAACTCCAAAGAACCCGATTTTAGGGTTCCAAGTACCCATCATCAGGGTTTTTCGTACCTGTTAAGACAAAAGAACCCAAATTTTTTTAATGGAGAACCCGGTTCTTCATAGAAGAACCCGATTCTTATCGGTTCTTCTCAGAAGCACCCGTACAAGAATCCGGTACTTGGGTTCGAGAACCCCACCCCCGGGTTCGGGAACCCGTGCAACATAGATTAATACTCATTAATATTTTATTTTTCCTAAGTTTAGACTCAGGAACTCCATTAAAAATAACAATTATTTTAATATCTCCCAAAACGGTTACAATCTGTCCAAACCAATTTTGGGTCTTCGAGATCTCATGTGCTTTAGCCTCTCCACTAATTTTCATGGCTAGAGCACATCCAATGCTACCCCAAATCAACAACCACGGGGCCCACAGTATTTTGTAGCAGGATGGATCAGTGACAATTGATGCAGTCAGATGCCAGAGTTTCAGTTGCAAAGACTAGTAGCAGTCAGATGCTGGGAAGTGCAATGCAAAGTTAGCAACAACGCAAATTCTTCATTGATAGCGCAAATACTAGCAGTAGTCAGAGACTCAGGTGACAGATGCATCATACTGATCACAGTTGATTCAATGATTAGGATGCTTTTTAGTTGTAGATGTTGGAGTTGCAGCAACAACAGATAGAGAGGGTATTGCAGTCCAGATGCAGTGTTGGCAGCAATTTAGCAGAGTCAACAACAACACAAATGCAGCACATATCAGAGTTGTGTAGTGTTGAAGTTTCTAAGTCTAATAGTTAGAAACTCTCCATGTACTTTCTAATTTATTCCTTCCTACATGTTCTGATTAATTAACAAGTTATTTACCATGTAAAAACTGAAAATAAACACAAGTACATGCTCAACACATTACAGATCATCAACTGAAGGAAACAGAAACAAGCACACAAATGACACCGTTATTTTTGGACTAATGTCCCTAGAAAAACCCAATGCGAGAAAACTGGTGCAGCTATCTAAGGGTTTGATTTATTACGTAGTTTTAGAATACAGTATGGGTGCCAAATCCGACTCACCCAACAGAGAAAAATCTCGGCAGTAGTACCTCTCCTTCGGAGACAAATGCTCCAGCTGAAACCCTAGATAAACACTCCAACAACTCCTCAGCTCCTATCTGCCCCACAAGAAACCCCAACGTCAGCCTCTTTTGCCCTCTGCGTCAGGTTTCCCGGCAGTTCCAGCTTCTGCCCTCTGTGTTAGCTTTCCCGGCAGTTCTGGCTTCTGCCCTATGTGTCAGCTTTCCCGATTGTTGCGCTGATCCTCCAGGCACTATCTCTGCCTCTGCTTTTGTATTCACTGCCCCTCAGCCGCAACTCCAGATCACTCTCTAAACTTTCTCAGCAAACCCAGCCCCAGAAAGTCGAAAGCTTGATCTCTTGGTGTATTCTCCAAATGACCCTCAAGCCTTATTATATACTTTCCTCGTTGACAAATCAACGACCAAGATTATGTCCCTAATCAACGGCTAAGATTAACTCTTGCTTGATCCATGACTTTTGGACCCTTCTAACACAGTTTTATATTAATACACATTAATATTTTATTTTCCCTAAGTTTAGACTTAGGAACTCTATCAAAAATATTAAGTATTTTAATATCTCTCAAACTGTTTATAATCTGTCCAAACCATTTCTGAGTATTGGAGATCTCATGTGCCTTAGCCTCTTCACCAATTTTCATGGCTAGAGCACATTTGATGCTACCCCAAATAAACACTCCCTCTTAGCGAGGACTTTGCTCTAGTAATACTCCTCACTAAGTATCACTCTGATCATCCGACATCGGTCCCTGTGTTGATGCTAGGTTTGCTGCCCAACATTCTCTGAAGCTACTACATCATGTACTGCTACCCACAGCCATGCCACTGCCATTGTTGCATCTGTACAACAACTCTCCCTGCATCTGTGCTGCTACCCAAGGCTCTGCCACTGCCACTGTTGCATCTAAACTGCAATCCCTCTCATCATGCTGCCCATAGCACTGCCACTGTTAACTGCTACATTACTCAGTTACTGAGAAGTAAGTCACTGATCTCCCAACTCTGGCATCTCTGTCAGGCTAGAGACACCCACGATGCTGAAACTCCCTCTATCGTTGACAAGTGCTCCCTCTTTGACCTCTGCGCTGCTGCAACAACTGTATGCATCTCCCACTACTGCCTCACGCTCTCCTGGGAATTCTGCACTGTAGCTCCCTCTCACACTCCATCTGCATCTGTCTCTACTGACATCGGTCAGTATTGCTACTCGTCTTCGGGGCTCCTTAGCAAGGTATAATCCAAGAGGCTAGGTACCTCGAGGATCCCGCCCCTCATCGCCTGTAATCCGTCTGACTACAGCTCGATGTCTCCCCACTTCCTCTCAAGTGGCGTATGTGCATTCATAGCATAGTCATTGTCTGTCTCCACTTCCTTCTCTGCCCTTGCTGGCGCTACCTTGGTCTCGGAAGCCTCTTCCTTGCTCTTCTTCCTTGGACACTGGGTCACATAATGACTCAGCTCCCCACAGTGGAAGCATTTGACCTTGGAGAGGTCCTTTTTCTTTCGCTTTTCTTGCTTACCCTTAGATGCTAGGGTAGCATCCACCTCCTCCTCCTTGATTTTGATCCCCTTGCTGCTGCTTCCCGTCTTGGTCACCCTCCTGATCTCTTCTTAGCGAAGAGCCGTCCACATTTCCTCCAAATCTGGAAGGGTCGCCCTGCCCAGTATGCTCTGGACAAACACCCCCTAGTCTTCTGATACTACATTCAGCGCTGTTCTCACCATCAACTCTGGATCTGGTGTGGCCCCTATGGAAGTCAGTTGATCTTGGATCTCCTTCAATCGACCGAGGAAGGTGTCAATCTGTTCTCCCTTCTGCATTTGGTATGACCGCAACTGATTTTCTAGGAGCATCTTCCTCTGCACGGAAGTATGCTGATACAACTTGGTCAGGGCCTCCCACATCTCCTGTGCCATATTCTTCTCAGCAATATGTGGTACCTTATGATCCTTGACCCCGTCAAGAATGATACTCTTAGCCCTCGCCATTGCTTCCTCATACCTGTCATTGTCAGCTGGGTCAACTGGGACCGCTATCATCTTCAAGGCAAAGTGCTTTACACAATTTCTGTCAAGTACGCATAAGATTCTGGCCTTCCAGACTACGAAGTTTGAGGCTCCGTTTAGTCTGTCCTGGTCTTTTACTCCGTGTAGTGCCATTCCGCTGCTCTTCTACTTCCCTCCTGGAAGTTCTCGATGTCACTCCCTCTGAGCCTCGATTTCCATCCTGGACATCCTTCTGCCGATGTCGAGATGCCCCCTACTCTGATCGTTTGTGCAATCGCACCATTGATTCGGATTTCTCGGCTAGAAACCCTCGATAGCAACTCCCTCCTCCTTGGCCTTGCCCTGTTAGGTACTGTTCTGACAACAATACCCCACCAGCACCACTCTACAACTTATCCACAGCGTCCTAAATCCTAGCAACTTGAAGGTGAGAGCTCCTAGGCTCTGCGTAGTCCCAACACCGGCAAACTAGCTCCCTAAGCCAATTGCACCAGCCCTCTTGGCCTCTGCGTGAGCCTATCTTTGCCTCCCTCAACCTCTGTGCAGCCTCTTCTTGGCCCGAACTTGATGACACAGGCACTGCGTCACCCATTCCTTGTTGTTTTGCTGCTAGGAATAGCGTTTGTCACTCGGCACAACTATTTTCTGCTGTTGCTACTGCTGCTCTGCTCGGCTAATGTCCTCAATTCTCCTGTGATCTACAACCACGCTTTGATACCATGTTGAAGTTTCTAAGTCTAATAGTTAGAAACCCTCCATGTACTTTCTGATTTATTCCTTCCTACTTGTTCTGATTAATTAACAAGTTATTTACCATGTAAATACTGAAAATAACCAAAATAACATGCTCAACACATTACAGATCATCAACTGAAAAAACAGAAACAAGCACACAAATGACACCGTTATTTTTGGACTATGTCCCCGGAAAAACCCAATGCGGGAAAACCGGTGCAACTCTCTGAGGATTTGATTTATTAAGCAGTTTCATAATACAATCTGGGTGCCAAATCCGGCTCACCCAACAGATAAAAATCTTGGCAGTAGTACCTCTCTTTCGGAGACAGATGCTTCGGCTAAAACCCCGGATAAACACTCTGGCTGCTCCTTAGCTCCAATCTGCCCCACGAAAAACCCCAACGTCAGCGTCTTTTGCCCTCTGCGTTAGCTTTCCCGGCAGTTCCGGCTTCTGCCCTCTACATTAGCTTTCTGGGTAGTTTCAGCTTTTACCCTTTGCATCAACTTTCCAGGTAGTTCCAGCAATTCCCGGCAATTTCGGCTGTTCCCGGCAGTTTTGGCTTCTGCCCTTTATCAGCTTTCCTGACAGTTCCGGCTTCTGCACTCTGCGTCAGCTTTCCCAACAGTTCCAACTTCTGCCCTCTGCATTAGCTTTCCCGGTAGTTTCGGTAGTTCCGGCTTCTGCCCTCTGCGTCAGCTTTTCCGATTGTTCCCGACAGTTCTGGCTTCTGCCCTCCGTGTCGGCTTTCCCGATAGTTCCGGCTGTTCCCGACAGTTCTGGCTTCTGCACTCTGCGTTAGCTTTCCTAGCTGTTGCGCTGGTCCTCCTAGCACTATCTCTGCCTCTCTGCTTCTGTATTCACTGCCCGTCAGCTGCAACTCCAGATCACTCTCTCAAATTTCTCAGCAAACCAACCCTAGAAAGTCGAAATCTTGATCTCTTGGTGTATTCTCCAAGTGACCCTCAAGCCTCCTTATATACTTTTCTCATTGACAAATCAACGACCGAGATTAAGTCCCTAATCAACGGTTAAGATTAAATTTGGCTTGATCCATGACTTTTGGACCCTTCTAACACAGTTTTATATTAATACACATTAATATTTTATTTTCCCGAAGTTTAGATTTAGGGACTCTATTAAAAATATTAATTATTTTAATATCTCCCAAACTGTTTAAAATCTGTCCAAACCATTTCTAGGTATTGGAGGTCTCATGTGCCTTAGCCTCTCCACCAATTTTCGTGGCTAGAGCACATCTGATGCTACCCCAAATCAACACGTAGTAGTTGGTGGGCAGCCACAGCGAAACATCATCGACGTGACAGGAGATGATGCGAGACAGGGTGTTGCTACAGGGGGCAAAAGCACTAGAACACGTTCCTCGCTAAGAGGGAGTGTTAGTTTTTGTAGCATCAGATGTGTTCTACCCACGCAATTTTGTGGAGATGCTAGAATACATGAGATCTCCAAAAACCAGAAATCGATTCTGGAAATTCCACCTAGAAATGACTTAATTAGATTATTAGTTGTTTTTCAAATATTTCCCAAGTCTAAACTTAGGGAATATTACTAATTAATCAGAATTAATTAAGTTATGGTGTGAATCTTCTAGAAACTCACATTGATCGACTTCAAGTTAATCCCAGGCATAGATTAAGATCTAATCTTGGCCGTTGAAGTCTCAACAAAGGATTATAAGAAGAAGTCGATGGGCACTTGGAGAACACACTTGAGAAGTTCGAATTCAGTAGCAGATTGATTTCCAAAGTAGCAGTAGTCAGTTACCGGAGAGAGAGCTAGTGAGATCGTAGTAGTGAGAGAGGGGCATAGACAGTGAAGTCAGAGGAATATTTCCAGATTTCATGAGTGCATTTGCAGAGATGTAAAAGAGCCACAATGACGCTAACGCCGAGGCAACGCAGTAGCCTCTAGAGGAAATTTCGAATCTGCTGGAGAAAGTCGAGTTTCAGCACCAAAAGCTGGACAGAGGTTCCAGAGGCCAGGAGAGACATTTTCCCAAACAACTTGAGGAGAAGCTGGTTCGAATTGAGTGCAGAAGGGACTGAGCTAGGGTGACGCAGTAGCTGCGCAGAGCCAATTTGGACGGCTCAATTTGAGCTGAGGTCAGAGCCCAGATTTCCCTGTGGTGGGGAGATTTCCTCACTAGATTTTTCTTGCTAGTATTTTTCTGTAGGATTGCTAGTTACAGCATCTAGTTGTACTCAGATTATTTCACTGCTGCATAATATTAAAACCCTTACCTGTTGCACCGGTTTTCCCAAGTTGGGTTTTTCCGGGGACATTTGTCCAAAAATAGCCGTGTTATATTATGTGTGTGTGCTAGTATTTCTTCCAACGTTTATTTCTTTCGCAGTTTATTTGTGTAGGTTGCAATGTGATTGAATCAGTGTTTGTTGTAGCACACAGTAAATAAATTGTTAAGAATTAATTTAACAATTAGGAGAATTATTTTCAGTTGCTGCAATAGGAACCGGGTTTTTGATTTTTCACAAAACTAAGCATGAATATTGTTCTCCTTTTGAAGCCAATATAGCACAAAGGGTCTCATGCTTAACTTTAATGGGCAATGTGTGCAATATTGGCAACTTCATGTTTTTGAGTTGGAAGAACCCTCTTGTACAATTGAAAGATATCCTTAAAGAGTCTTTCTTTAAATGCAGAGTTGGAGAGCCCTTTAGGACAAGCTTTGGACACTGTTAAGACAATTGACAAATTTTCCTATTTGGTAGTTATCTCTTCTGCATAAGAACACTGCCTAAATAGAGTTGGAATGCAATAGTGTTTTATTTTACTAAATTCCTTGAAAATTGTGTGGGGAAACTTTTGTTAGACATCCTTCCTCAACTTCGAGTTTTGTATGATAGGCATCATCATTATAAAGGTGACTTCAAGAATGACATCATCTTTACCAGTCCTTTGACTGTGTTTAATGTCATCCTAACATCTCCCATTTGTCATTAATTTCTAGTCTTTACACACAATGATAACAGTGAGTCACCCTTACCCAACTCGGGGCTGGAGCACCTTATCAAACCATCCTTATTTTACTATAGCAATGACATGAGCAAACTTTCCTCATTCCACAACATCACCTTGTCCTCCTAGCTGATGTTGTCATTTGCATTTAAGTAGAGGTAGTTTTATACTAACCTATGAAATTTCACTCACAACAACTAAGGATGATTTCATTAAAATTTCCTTTATCATGATCATGCCTATGGTGCAAGCCTCACCCCGAGTTACGTGTATTTTGGAATTTAAATTGCAATGGTATCATGCCCCCAAAGTAACTTTGACTTCAAAGTCAATGAATGTTGCACACAAATACTCAATCCAGGTTGCGTGGTTGGTATTCATAACTCACACATACATATAAATGAATAACTAATACCATAAAATACACTCAACACAATCCTCACATGTATTGTATATTTATTGATAATACAATTCAGATTTTAAGGGGCCTCTTTATACCCATGAGATGGCACAATTTATGACTGTTGGGAATGCCTTGGTTCACCAACATCCTTAATGCATAATGCACATATGTACACCACTGGCCCACATGTGCTAATGACCTTATGCCTCATAATTATTATTGTAATAATAATAATCCAATCTAAGGTCACTTCATAGCTAGATGCCAAATTGCTGCATGGGACTCTCTTGTTTGTAGGACAAGGGAACCCCTTTGCGCAACAATTTGATTACTTGGTCTAAGGAGGTGTATATACCCTACCCTGCTAACTTTGACCTTCAAACTTGTTACCCTGCTTTCAGTGTGGGTGCATAGACTTTTTCAACATGTCTTTCACCACCATTGTAAGCCCAAGGTCACAAGTCAAAGCCTTGTAAAAACCATGTGAGGCCTCGTATTAGGTCCCCTAGACTTGTTTCTTGTTAGTTTGAATATGTATTCATTATCACTGGTTGGACCATGTCCTATCCCTTGAAACTTCATATTGGCGGTCTCATCCCTAACCAGATTGGAGGACCTTGGAAGGCTTCTCATGAGGACTCACGGTTTTATGGGAGGCTTGTGTTTATAGGGGTGATCACCAGTGTATGGGCCAGTCTAGCCTGCGTCAAGGTGCACCTATGTCATTCCACATGGTCAACGTCTATAGAGTTTGTAGGTGACCTTGGCCTTGGTGGAGTATTACTCATGACAACTCTCACAACATAGTAGCCTCAAATGACGACTTTCATGTTTTCCAAGGTAGTGCATGGTTCCCAATGCAAAGTGATCCTAGTGGTGAAAGTCAACCTAGTCTTAGATTGTAGAGCATGACTAGAGGATTTTACGCCACTTGGATTTTTTTCAATTAGAGCACTTGGTGGTTGGTTACAGTCAAGTCAAACTTGGTCAACAATATAAAAAATATTTCCAGGGGATTTTTAGGTAGAGCATTGGGTAGAATCTCGTTGAAATGTGTAACTAGGTTTAGTCTTCATAATATTTTATGTACTATTGATTTTATGTATTTGATGTAAAAGAGAAAGAAAGTTATTATTGTCATTTTATAAAGCATGGGGTTTCATGCTCAAAATCATTTTTTTTAGGTCAAAGCACCCATTGTCAAAGCACCCATTGTGTGCTTCTAGGTTTTGTCATAGAGTCAAGAAGTCCAAAGAGTCATAGTCACATGTATTAGACCCTACTAGGCATTTTGAAACAAATAAAAAGAATTATTTTTGAGTCAAATGTCTCAAAAATATCCCTCCAAGACTAAGTCAGCATGCAGAGAAGAAGTCGACCCTATTGACGGTTATTCGTACTCCAAGGAAGCCTATATATAAGAAGCATTTGATCTCATTTGAAGAAGACAAGACAAGGAAGTTCGATCACGACAAGAAAGAAGTCAAAAAGGTAAACAAAGGTCAAGGAAAATCTAGAAGACAACAAGTAGAGTCGAAATTTGAAGTTTTTGTGTCTATTTCTCTCATACATGTGAAGAAGAAGCTAGGGTCAAGAAGGACCTAAAATATGAAGTAAGGAAGCGTATTTGATGGTCTACTAACCTTAAAGGAAGAAGCAACTCAAGCGAAGAAAAGAGAATACTAAAAGGAGCCCTAATCACCCACACGTGTGAAGTTGCAATGGTTTTTGGAAGGTCAAAGTTGTAGTAGTTGTTGGAGGGCCGAAATGTGTTGCTGAAAGATGTTGAAGAAGGTTTGACTTGTTTTGATTTTAAGAAGGCAAGCTCATCAAGAAGGAAGGTTGACTTGGTCTTGGAGGGATCTTAGTTTTTGGCTCTAAGGGTCTTGGGATTCGTCATTTGAAGATCTATAAGAAGAGAAGATTTTTTTGTGGGTTTTCCCCTCCAGGAGAGGTTTTGGCCTTGGCTAGCAACCTACATCTTGTGTCCATTTGCTCTATTGATCTTCATGTTTTGGTAGTTGTTTGATGATAAGAACACTATAATAATCAAAAGAAGAAGAAGGGATCATAAGTACATCAAGTTAAAGTTTGGTGGGCTTGTCACCAAAAGTTAGATTATTAGCACATTATTTTATTTTTGGGGCTTATGTAGGCCAAGGAGACTAATTCAAACTCTTGATTAATGTATAAATACAAGTGAGATGAGTTCATTTGCTCATCATCACTTTGGATTGGATCTCTTCTCTGTCTTGAGAATTTCACACTTTTTCTTGGAGGATGAATTGGAGCTTTATGGATGAATTTTGATGCGTGAATTTGGTTTATCTTGTCTTGGAGCTTCTCTATTGTCAAAATGTGGATGGTTGGATATGTTCTATTACAGTAAGTACATGCCTTTAATGCTATTCTTGTTTTACTTTGCATACACATTGGATTGGGATTTTCACTATTTTTAGGACTAATTGTTGTATGCATTTACTACTTAAATTGTGGAATTTTGTCTCTATATAACATCTCTCAATGTATGGGCCATGTAATTTGAATGAAGTTTCCTAGGGATAATTCTATCAACGAATTCATCTAGATAAGCCATCTCTTTTTGCAAGTCGAAGTATAAAAGTTGTAAGGTTGCTTCCCTTTTCCCTAGAAGGTTAGTGAGGTAGTCTTAAGGCCTCCTTGAATAAGAAACGAAGTCTCCATTCATATTTATCATAGACTCCATTCTCCCAAGACTACAGCACTGATCTACCAAGAGGTGGTCACCCTAAATCAATTCTTTTTCACCTTTTCCTAGGTCTAGCTAGGTTGGGTCACCTAGGGCGTCATTTTCCCGACAAAATAGCCCTCCAAAAAGTTTGACCTCCTAATATCCCTTGCACTGGTGTCTCCTGAAGACCTCCAATTTTGAAGCCATTCCGATAGTGGAGTTGAAGACAAGCCCTAGCTCTGAGATCAAACTTTGCCGTGGTATCTCCAAGGCTAATGCCTCATAGGATCAAATCAACACTTTTAAGTGAAAATCCTTTCATTGATCCCTTCCCCCTTCCTATTTGGGTTAAGAATATCGTTGGTTGCTAAACTTTTACCTCTTAACCTAGGTTGGGTCCACTTGGTCCCGTGTGGTCCCATTCCTTTGAAAAGACAAATCTTCAAGAACCATCTAGGATACCAATTTCAATAAAGATTTCAGGGATTGGAAAACTCTCTCACAAGTCATATTCCCTAAGCCTAACCCTCAAATCCTCCCATCCTTCTCCTAGAAGACATTATACCTTGCTTAGAAAGCAAGCAAGCTTCATTCTTCAAACTCTTGTGGAAAGTGATTATTTGGGTCATATCCATTTGTCGATCCATCCTTCATTTGTGATTCCATATATATCGAGTCTCCTCCCATCAGTGAAAGTTTGTAAATAGTGGGGAGCCTTAGCTGAGGTGACAGTGGGTTGAGTCTCCATTTGTTGCCCTTGGTCTATAGCATTTGCCCCCATTAGGGATCTCCCCTTTAGGTCCCCTGCTAGTTTGAGCGATAACAAGACCTCCTCTAAGACCTTACAGTTAGTGTAAGGGCATTACTTGGGAAACTTGGATTGAAGTAGCATGTCCATAACCATTCCATACTTGCGACTTTTCACCATTCCCATGATATTACGTCCATCCTTTAAGTTAACTGTCATTGGTTTATTAGGACTAAGAACTCATACATCCACATCCTTGAGTTAGGGCTAGAAAACTTTGCCTTGGAGGTTGATGCAGCTACAAGAGAGATAAAAGGATAAGATGGCCACAACAAAAGAAAAAGAAAAATCAAAATGCAAAAGATGAGCAAGACAAAATTGGTGCATGGGCAAAAGCCTAGCATGAGCTCTACCCTCCTCATTAGCCATCACTAGGTTCCTAAGCACTAGATGCTCCATATCATCATAAGGAACCCCTGCATGTCTCAACCCTAATGAGCGAGAAACCAACTCATCTTCAAGGGGTAAATAAATGTTATATCATAAAAAGCAAGCTTGGACACCTAAGCTACGCTCCATATCAAAGCATTATAAAAAAGAAGTAAGAGGCACACTAGAGGGGTGGAAAAAGTAGGCCGAGGAAAGAGGTAACTCATGCTTCTACGATTGCTCCCTACATTACATGTATACACTTAGGATGTGGACCTATCCCAACTAGTCCCATGGCCATGGCACTTAGCCATGAAGTCTTTCCCCTCTGTTGCCAACATTCTTACTAACACCTATGAATTGAAGGGTTGACCTTGGAAATGTCACCTCTCTTTAGCGGTTGGAAGCACCTATTAGGGTTGATTACCTAGCCACCTCTAACAAGGTAGGGAACACATGAACAAATACTATTCGAGAGGCAAGCAAGAGTTAGGTAGACAATGATCTTTTATGACTAAAAATGCATATGACAACAATAATCATCAAGACACCAACCGTAATGTTTGGGCTAAAACATACAATTAATACTATATTTGGTTTTATTATATTAAATGCAATTCCTTTGAATAGGTAAATAACAAATAGATAATAAATTGCTATCAAATGCTAATTCAAGCTAATCCTAAGCCTAGTTACCATAAATCGAAGAGAAAGAAAAAATTAAAAAGACCACTACAAGCTAGTCTAGTGAATTCTCTCAATTGGGAAATGGAGTCAGTGATGGCCAGGTCAAAGATAGAGCAACTTGGATGAGGGGGGTGGAAGACTAAGAAGCTGCACTTAGAAACCCTAGCGATTTTTTTTAAGTTGAGATTTAAGATCAAAGGGGGCATACACAAATTTCCTTTAATGGATTCTTGAAAGACTAATTTTGCAAAGAATAAAGAAACAAGATTTCATGAAAGATTTTGCACTTTTTAATATGGTACAAAGAAACCCTAATTTCATAAATTTGCATGAAAAATGGAAAAAAATCAGCAACAAACTTACACCATTCAATCAAGAATCACTTCCTCAATCCAAGATAGTTTCCTCATGCAAAAATATCCCTCCCAAGACAATTCACTCCACCAAGATTATGAAAATTTCTGAATCTAACACATCAAAAACCCCTACTGCAATTTCTAATTTACTATCTCCTACTTGTTCTTTACATTAACAAGTTATTTAATTGCATAAATATCGAAGTAAACACAAATGCAGCCTTCACAAATATACAGATCATGTACTGAAGTAAACAGAAACAATAACACAAGGGACACTGTTAATTTTGGACAATTGTCCCCGGAAAAACCCAATGCGGGAAAACTGGTGCAACATATAGAGGGTTTTATTATTAAGCAGATTTCTAAATACAACTAGGGTGCCAGAAATGGCTCACCCTTAAGAGAATATTCTTGGTAGTAGTACCTCTCTCTGGAGACAGATATTCCGACAAATCAGCAACCGGATGATCAACCCCACAGTGACTCTGACTGTTCCTTGCGCTGGATAGCGAAAGCTGCTCCAAGCACTGCTCTGGAACTGCGTCACACTCTTTGGCTCAAGATCGGCTAATCAGCTCCTGTTCTTCCCCACATAATCTCACAGCGCAACCTCTGAGGCCCTTAACGTCCTCTGCATCAACCTCTATAGCCCTCTACATCCTCTGTGATGGCTCCTTCGACTTCTGTGTCAACCCCTGCTGCCTTTGCGTCAATCCTTCTTGGGCCTGTGTTGTCTCTCCCAGCACTTCAGTGCCTCTTCTCTATGTATTCTTCGGCGTCTAGCCGAACTGCCCCTCACTGCCACTGATCACTTGCTCGATTTTCTCAGCAAACCTCGTCCCAGAAAATCGCACTGGTTGATCTCTCTTGGTGTATCTCTGTTGACACCTAATCCTTTGCGATTGGGTGAATTTGGAATGTGAACAGTCATCAAGAAGATGAACTGAGAAGTCACATTCTTTGTATATAACAATAGCTATCTAATGAAATTAATCGTATCAGTTTTCTGCCAAACTGGAGTTACTCCTGGCCTGACATGGTATCAGAGCTAGCTCCTTTTTAGTTCTTGTTCTTTGTAACTCCTTCCTGCATATTCTGCTTATGTTCTGCAGGTTGACATGTCTGTCATATCCCTGCAAAATTTCAGTCATGGTTTAATATATTCGTTGTGTACCCTAGCCTGCGCTTGACAAATGAAACGTTCCTCTGCCCGTTCTTCTGAATACATTGATTGCTCTCTCGCTGTCCTGACATAAATGTTTCATACTCACCTCGTTTCTGTTTGGAGTCCAGTGAATACGCGGCTTTCTTGTGAGCACCAGTAGGGAGATCGACCGGGACGAAGTCGTACTCAACTTGTTTCTCATTCAAACAACAGAGCACCATACCTATGGCCGTGGAACGCTGTTTAAACATTGTTTTTACATAAACACTGTCTGTGTTAATGAATTGTTCTTAGTATACATGTTGGACGTTTTCCTACTGATTTATTTCTTGCATACATTGCTGCACGCTTAAGCCTGACATTTAGAATAATTGGATTGCTGTGGCACTGGACACTTGGTGGCATTCTTGTTTCCAGCAATGGTATCGGAATTTCAGCGGCTGTAGAATTTTAGTTCCTTGGCTTTCTTTTCGGGTTAATTTTCCAGACATTGGCTCTTTGCAAAACCATCCGTTGAAAAACATCTCGATTATATCCGTTAAAGAAGAGTAATCACATGGATTCGGTTCCTGCTCCATCCCCGGCTACGGCCCATATTGCTTGTAAAAACTACATGGTCTGCGTGTTCGTGTGAATGGTTCCATCTGCGTGTTCGTGTGAATAGTATACAGTATGCTATATGAGTAGTATACAATATGCTATATGTATTGTGAATTGAATTGAATGAAAGACCCAAGGGAACACTCAATGTAAACGAAGAAGCAACAACATTAGTTGTTGAAGGCGCAATAACGTGCTGTACTCAGCTTGGCCATTCGGGCTGGAAAACCTTCCTGTCAGCGTCCAAAGACAAAGCTGATCTGAGTGGCATTACACAGAAGCTACATTTCATGTATTCAAAATTGATGTCCATATCGGTATTCGTAATTTAACTGCCATTGAAATCCTAGGGCCGCTGCCACACCTGCATAAAATTCTATCCCTGCTTAGATTTTGGATGCTTTTGAATACATTTCCATATCAGAATCATTTTTTTTAGCAGCAGAAGTTTTTTTTTCTTCCACAAGAGCACATTTTTTTGCCATCAGAAGTATTATTCTATCAGCAGAAGTATTTTT
>APFE030677505.1:0-13691 GCA_000404065.3 Pinus taeda
TGAGCTGTGCAGGAAACCCTTGAAGATCAGTGGGCGTTAGGGGAAGTTCTAGGCTGAACCAGCCAACTCCCACAAGCATTTTTTGCAGGGCCTAGCTAGTTTTGACCCTGGGTTAATCATTTAATTTGTGTTATTTATCTGAGAGTTTTTCTGAAGCATTTTATTAGCAAATCTGAAGTTTTTTTTTTTGAAATATATTGGATGTCACTGACGAATCTGACTGTTGCAGGGTCACAAAATTGTAAAATATCTTTTGCTGGTTTTTAGGGTTTTATAAAAATTTTATTTGTCTCCAGGTTTTGGTTGCCTGTTTCATTGTTTGCAGGATACAGGTGCTTTGGAGCAGAGAAAATCAGAGATAAAATTTGTGAAGAGCTTCATTGTTTCCTGGGCAATCTGCTCCATTTTTACGCAGCTGCTGTTACCCATTTCTCCCTCACGCTGACCTACAAAACCCTCTTCTCTGCCTGCGTCCATCTCCTCTCTCCCTCCACGTTGCCGCTCCTCTTCAAAACGTCATTCAACTCTGCACATCCAGCTCAGTCTTTATTACGCCGCCATACTTGCATCACCTGCACGCAAAAAAAGGAACAAATGCAGCTCCTTTTCCACCGTCCTCTGCCCGATCTGCGCACCATAAACTCCATTCCAAACAATTAACAACCAAATGAGGACACACGGGTGAGCTGTGTATGCGTGGACGTCAGGAAAATCCGCGTGCGAACTGTTTGCCTTCAGCCCCAACGTAAATATGATTCTCGATCATTGCCATAAGGCTGTGCGGCGGCAAGTTAAGTTCGATTTAATCCGTCTAGCATGCACAGTGTAGGTCTCCATTCCGCTGCCCTCCATTAAAAAATCCGCGCGTGCACCTGCAAAATACTCGTGGATTCAGTCCGAAATCGATTCAATTTTGATCAGTTTCGTTCAGCGCAGGTACGCATCAGGTTCGTTCAGTGGGTACGCATCATTTTCGTTCAGCGCAGGTATATTTCAGGTTTTTCGTTTTCATTCCATTTGGTCATGTTTAAATGTTAATGCGTATGAGGTTTTACCTTTCGATTTTTTAGACTTACGTTTTGATTTCGGTAGGGTTTTAATTATTGGTTTTGCTTTACGTTTGATTCATTTCAGTTCGATTTTTAAATGTGTTCTATATGTATGGCGTAGAACTAAAATCGTTTGTTTTTTTTTTTAAAGTTTGATTTCCTTTGTTTATTTAATGTGTATATATGCGTTATGTTATATTTAGGTTTAACATTTATTTATTTTTAAAACATAAAACAAATTCAAAAACCATTATAGTAGCTTTTAAGTTTGATTTTTGTTTGATTTTATTTTTTTAGTTTAAATAGATTCAAATTAGTTTCTCTTTTTTTTTCTTTTTCTTTTTTTATCTTTTTAAGCTTTATTTGAAAAATTAAAAAAGATTAAAAAAATCATAAAATATAAATCATAAAGAATAAAATAAATCAATAAAAAAATTTTCTTTTAGGGTTTTAGATTGAATTTTAAATTTTGTTTTAAGTTAAAATTTTGTCAGAAAAGCCATAAAAAAATTTCGTGGAAAGATTTTGCCAGCCTGGGTATCTCATCGCGTTTTATTTTTCCTGCTGAGCTTAAAATTTGGGATTAATGTTTATCTGGCATGCTTGAATATAATATCTGGTTAATGTGCATCTTTCGAAGCTTATTTTTAGATTGTCAGATCATCGTTAAAAAGATCGTGAATTTACTGGATATCTTTCGAAGTTATTTAATGATAAATGATTACTGTGCACAGTTTATATCTCTGCAGCATTTGATTATCAATCGTTTAAGCATTAACTTCACAAGGCACTGGTCCGTTAAATTAAATAAAATCTATCAAGTGCTTTATCCTTCCGTGTCTCCCAAACCAACTGGTTCGCAGTTGGTCGTCCTTCTCTTTTCAGGGTCTACCCCCCTTAACCGTGGGAGACAGGCTTAAACGGAGAGATCAGGGATCAGAGTGACAGCCCCCGGTCTGAGCGTTGTCGTGACAATTTGTGTGACAACAAGCCTCATACTTTATGAGGATATATGAAATAAGGGACCAACTTCAAGATCTGGGAGAAATAATGTCTGACAAGGAGATGACTATCGTAGTACTAAACCTAAGTTGCAGGAAACGCAGGGGGAGGGGTCGTTTCCGTACGGAAACGAAACGGAAACACGTTTCCACGTACCGTACGGCGTGGAAACGCGTTTCCGTCCGTACGGGCCCCGTTTCCCACAAAATAACACTTGTTTTTTAAATTTTTTTTTTTTTTTCTAATTAATTTTTAATTTTTTTTAGGGTTTCTAATCACTTCTAGAAACCATTTCTAAGTTATTAAAATAGCAGTGCTCTATAGTTCTTGGCAGCCTATATATTTCTTATTGTACTATGCGCCTTGTCTTTTTGTACTTGTCTCTATAGTTCTTGCGCCTTATAGTCTTTATATGTACTTGCAGCCTCATATACTAATATAAATAAAGGGCTGATTTTGGATTTTCCATGTTCCTATATTTTTTATTTTCATTATGTGATGACTCATGAGTTAAAATGTGATCATTGTAATGTAAATTT
The DNA here is from genome assembly GCA_000404065.3 of Pinus taeda. Lineage (NCBI taxonomy): Eukaryota > Viridiplantae > Streptophyta > Pinopsida > Pinales > Pinaceae > Pinus > Pinus taeda. Next base: position 2,591 of record APFE030677505.1, read on the forward strand.
AATCTTTAATTTAAATTGTTTAAGTAAATGTATCATATTCATTAATGCTTTTGATTTGCAAAATATATATATTAAATAATTTTTAATGTTTTAAATTATTATAATATTATAATTATATATTATATATATTCGCGTTTCCCCGTTTCCAAAATTTGGGGAGGTCGCGTTTCGTTTCGCTTCCCCGTTTCCCCGTTTCGTGCAACTTAGTACTAAACGCATTACCAAAGGAATGGGGTAACTTTACATCAAGCATTTATGGGAAAAAGGAAGTTACTCCATTCAAGGATCTATGGTCACTATGCAAGATTGAAGAAACTAGGCTGAAGGCAAAAGCTGATGTAGGATCAAATGAGCAAAATCAAGCAAATGCTACAATGACAAAAGAAAAGGAAAATTTGGTCCTCAAAAAAAGAAGAAGAATATGGCTAAAGTTCAATGTTGTGGATGTCAAGAATATGAGCATTACAAGAGAGATTGTCCTAAGCTCAAGAAGGACAATAACAAAAGGGGAAGAGAAGAAGCCCATATCACTGAAGAGGTGGAGGAAGCTGAAAAGAAGAAATCCAAAAAAGAGGAAAGAAAAGATCTCTACTATGATTGAGACAATCCTCCTCACCTAGTTCTTTTCAAGTTTTTGTTTTTCAAGTTTTATGTTGTAAGATATGGCTAGCATGAGTCACTAAGGAGCATGATAGGATGCATCATGGCATCATAGAAGCATACAATTGAAAGCAAGAGCTCGTGACATCATCATAAAGAAGTATGAAAGATAGCTGAAATAGAAGTCTATTGTTGTCATCTATAGAAGGATGTAGCTCTTGGTAAACCTCATTTGAAGCATAAGTAATACTTATGGGTAAAAGAAAGTCATCTAGGATAGAGCTCATTATGCATCATTCAAAAGGAACATTTGCAGGATGAGGATGATCAAGATCATCCGTCAGAATCTTCATTGGATGGTTCACCTTCTGGAAGAAGCAAGTGTCTCGCCGGGAATTCCAACTTGTATGGGATTCATGGGATGATGATATGATGTCGAAGGAAGTAATGCAGGTAAAGGGAATGAAGTTCTTTCAAATCAAGGAAGTTGTCGAACAAAGTCTAGATGACCAAAACAAAGAGATGAGGTATGTATGTGTTGAAATTTCTAAGTCTATCCGTTAGAAATTTAATCTATATTCTTCTGGTTTATTTCTTCTACTTGTTAAATTCGAACAGGTTATTTAAAACATATAAATAATGAAATAAACACAATATAGTCTCAACATCTACAAATCATCAACTGAAAGAAAACAAACACACAAGTGACACTGTTATTTTTGGACAAATGTCCCCAGAAAAACCCAATGCGGAAAAACCAGTGCAGCTATTCTGAGGATTTATTATTATGCAGTATTTCCTTGAGTACAACTGGGTGCCAAACTAGCTCACCCGACAGAGAAAAATAATTGGCAGCAATACCTCTCTATTCGGAAATAGGTATTCAAAAAACATGTCCCACAAAACCCTTTCCAGCGACTCTAAAGCACTGCGCTCGCCCTTCTGGCCTCTGCATCAGCCCCAAACCCCTCTGCATTAGCCCTCTAAGGCACTGCGCAGCCTCTGGGACCCTATGCGTCACTCCGGCTGCTCTCTACGTGGATGACGCAATCCCTCTGGGCTCTACATTGTCTTTGTTGAGCTTTGTGTGGCCTCCTTTGGTTGTTGCTTCTCGCTTTCTACCTCTACGCCGGTCTCTCGGCACTGTCTCTGCCTCTCTCTCCAGCACTCACTGCCCCTCGCTACTAATCATTGATTCGACTTTGCTTAGCAACCCGGCTCTAGGAATGAATGACTGATCACTCTGGTGTATTCTCCAACTAACCCTCAAGCCTGTTGAATTTTCTAAGTATATCCGTTAGAAAATTAATCTGTATTCTGTTGGTTTATTTCTTCTACTTGTTTAAAAATCGAACAAGTTATTTAATACATTAAATATCGAAATAAACACAATACAGCCACAACATCTACATATCAACAACTGAAAAAAACAAGCACACAAGTGACACCGTTATTTTTGAACAAATGTCCTCATAAAAACCCAATGCGGGAAAACCAGTGCAGCTATTCTGAGGGTTATATTATCATGCAGTCTATTTGAGTACAAGAGGGTGCCTAATCCGGCTCACTCGACAGAGAAAAATACACGGCAGTAATACCTCTATATCCGGAAACAGGTATTCAGAAAACCTGTCCCACAAAACCCTCTTTGGCACAACTAAAGCTCAGCACTGGCCCTTCTGGCCTCTACGTAAACCTCCTGCTAACCCGCGCCAGCCCCAGGACCCTCTGCGTCAGCCTTCTAAGGCACTGCGCAGCCTCTACCACCCTCTACATCACTCCCTCTGCCCTCTTTGTGGGTGATGCAGTCTCTTTGGGATCTACGCTACCTCTATTGAGCTTTGTTTAGCCTGAACCGATTGCTTCTCTCGCTCTCTCTGCGTATGTGCTGGTCTCCCAGTATTGTCTCTGCCTCTCTTCCTCATATTCACTGCCCCTTGCTGTTGATCACTGATTCAACTTCGCTTAGCAACCCGCTTTAGCAAAATGAATGATTGATCACTATGGTGTGTTCTCCAACTGACCCTCAATCCTCTTCTTATACTTTTCTTGTTGGTCTATCAACGGCCGAGATTAAATCTCTAATCAATGACTAAGATTAGATTTGGCTTAATCCATGACTTTTGGAACCTACTAACCCAGTTTTATATTAATACCCATTAATATTTTATTTTTCCTAAATTTAGACTTAGGAACTCCATTAAAAATATTAATTATTTTAATATCTCCCAAACCGGGTACAATCTATCCAAACCATTTCTGGGTCATGGAGATCTCATGTGCTTTAGCCACTCCACCAATTTTCATGGCTAGAGCACATCCGATGCTACCCCAAATGAACACTCCCTCTTAGCGAAGACTGTGCTCTGGCAATACTCCTCACTGAGCATCACACTGATTATTCGACACCTGTCCCTATGCTGATGCTAGGCCTCCCTGCCCAACATCCTCTACACTGCTGCATCCTATACTACCACCCATGGCCCTACCACTGCCACTGCTGCTTCCATACGACAACTCCCTCTACATCCGTGCCGCTACTGGTCCATCCTCCTAGCACTGCAAATGCACTGCATCCCCTCTCATCATGCTGCATCTTGCTACTTCACTGCAACTCAGTTATTGAGAAGTAATTAACTGATCCATCCAACTACTGACATCCATGTCAGGCTAGAAACACTCCCAATGTTGAAGCTCCCCCTGCCGCTAACAAGTGCTCCCTCTACTGACCTCTGCACTGTTGCAACAACTCCCTGCATCTCGCACTATTGCACACCTCTCTGTGCCATCCTGCACTGGTGCAACACTCCCGTGCCTCTCGCACTGTTGTAGCCTGCTAGCCTCGCGCTGTCCCAAAACTCCTGCACTCTAGCACTCTCTGTCGCTCCGTCCACATCTATCTCTATCGACATCCGCCAGTCCTGCTACTCCTCTTCGGGGCTCCCGTAGCAAGGTATAATCCAAGAGGTTTGGTACCTCAGGGATCTTGCCCCTAATCACCTGTAGTCCTCCTAACTACAGCTCAATGTCTCCCCACTTCTTCTCAAGTGGCACATGAGCACTCATGGCACAATCTTCATCCTACTCGACTTCTTTCTCAGCCTTCGCTGGCGCTGCCTTTGACTCAAAAGCCTCTCCCTTACTCTTCTTTCTTGGACATTGGTTCACAAAATGACCCAGTTCCCCACAATGTCAACACTTGACCTTGGAGAGGTGCTTCTTCCTCTTCTCCTGCTTTCCCGCGGATGCTAGAGCACCATCCTCTTCTTCCTCCTTGACCCTGACCCCTTTGCCACTACTCCCCGCCTTGGTCAGCCGTCTAATCTCTTCTTGATGAAGAGCCACCCACAGTTTTTTCCAATCCGAAAGACTCGTCCTGACCAGTATGCTCTGGACAAATACCTCCCAATCCTCGGAAACTATGTTAAGTGCGGTCCTCACCATTAATTCCTCATTCGGCGTGGTCCCTATGGAAGTTAGCTGGTCACAGATCTCCTTCAACCGACCAAGGAAGTCATCTATCTGGTCTCCCTTTTGTATCTGGTATGCCCTTAGCTATTTCTCCAGGAGAATCTTCCTCTACACGGAAGTATGATGGTACAATGTCTTCAAAGCATCCCACATCTCCTTTGTCGTTTCCTTCTCAGCAATATGTGGTACCACATGATCCTTGAGCCCATCAAGGATGATGCACTTAACCTTAGCTATTGCCTCCTCGTACCTTTCATTAGCTACCGAGTCAACTGGGATAGCTATCACTCTCGAGACGAAGCCCTTGATGCAATGTCTATCTTGAATGGACAAGATCCTAGCGTTCCAGACCACAAAGTTGGACGCTTCGTCCATCCTATCCTGATCTCTCAGCCCATTCACGGCCATCTCGCTGCGCTTTTGTCGACTCCTCCGAGTCTCTCTACTTCCCTCTTGGAAGTCCTCTGTTCAACTCCTGCTGAGTCTCTCTACTTCCCATCTTGAAGCTCTCTTCTGGACTCCCTCTGAGTCTTGATTTCCCTCCTGAAAATCCTTCTACCAACGTCAAATTGCCCCTCTCCGATTGTCTGTGCAACTGCAACACTGATCCGGGTTCCTTGGCTAGAAATCCGCCTCGGCAGGAACTCCCTCTACCTTGGTCATGCCCTGTTAAGTACTGTTCTGACCACAGTACCCCACCAGCTTTGCTATCGCAAACTACTCATAGCCTCCTATTCCCCAGCAACTGAAGGATTGAGCCACTTGGCTCTGTGCAATCCTAGCACCAGCAAATCAGCTCCCTCAGCCAACTGCGTCAGCCCTCCTAGCATCTGCATGACTCTGCGTGAGCCTGATTCTGCCTCTCTCAGCCTCTGTGCTGGCCTACTATGCCCAGACTGAGGATGCAGTCCCTCTACCTCACTCCTTCCTCTGTCGCCTTCTGCAAGGATCAACTCTGTCACTCAGAACAACTGAATCTGCTGCAAGTGCTCTGCTCGGCTGATGCCTTCAGTTTTCCTGTGATCTGCAAGCACGCTTTGATACCATGTTGAATTTTTTGAGTATATCCGTTAGAAAATTAATATGTATTCTGTTGGTTTATTTCTTCTACTTGTTTAAAAATCGAACAAGTTATTTAATACATTAAATACCGAACTAAACACAATACAATGACAACATCTACATATCATCAAATGAAAGAAAACAAGCACACAAGTGACACCGTTATTTTTGGACAAATGTCCGTCGAAAAACCCAATGCGGGAAAACTGGTGCAGCTATTCTGAGGTTATATTATTATGCAATCTATTTGAGTACAACAGGGTGCCTAATCCGGCTCACCCGACAGAGAAAAATACACAGCAGCAATACCTCTATATCCGGAAACAAGTATTCAGAAAACCTATTCCACGAAACCCTCTCCGGCACAACTGAAGCTCAGCGTTGGACCTTCTAGCCTCTACGTCATCCCCAGGGCCCTCTACGTTAGCCCTCTGAGGCACTGCGCAGCCTCTGGGAGCCTCTACGTCACTCCCTCTGCCCTCTGCGTGGATGACACAATCTCTCTAGGCTCTGCGCTGCCTCTATTGGGCTTTACGTAGCTTGGACTGACTGCTTCTCTCGCTCTCTCTACTTCTGTGTTGGTCTCCCAGTATTGTCTCTGCCTCTCTACCTCGTACTCACTGCCCCTTGCTGCTGATCACTGATTCAACTTTGTTTAGCAACCCTGCTCTAGCAAAATGAATGACTAATCACTCTGGTGTGTTCTCCAACTAACCTTCAAGCCTCTTCTTATACTTTTCTCGTTGGTCCATCAACTGCCGAGATTAAATCTCTAATCAATGACTAAGATTATATTTGGCTTAATCCATGACTTTTGGAACCTTCTAACCCAGTTTTATATTAATACCCATTCATATTTTATTTTTCCTAAGTTTAGACTTAGGAACTCCATTAAAATATCAATTATTTTAATATCTCCCAAACCAAGTACAATCTTTCCAAACCATTTTTGGGTCTTGGAGATCTCATGTACTTTAGCCTCTCCACCAATTTTCATAGCTAGAGCACATCCGATGCTACCCCAAATCAACAAAGCCTCCTCTTATACTTTTCTTGTTGGTCTTTCAACGGCCGAGATTAAATCTCTAATCAATGGCTAAGATCAGATTTGGCTTGATCCATGACTTTTGGAACCTTCCAACCCAATTTTATATTACTACCCATGAATATTTTATTTTTCCTAAGTATAGACTTAGGAACTCCATTAAAAATATTAATTATTTTAATATCTCCTAAACCAAGTACAATTTGTTCAAACCATTTTTGGGTCTTACAGATCTCATGTGCTATAGCCTCTCCACCAATTTTCATGGCTAGAGCACATCCGATGCTACCCCAAATCAACACTCCCTCTTAGCGAGGATTGTGCTCTAGTAATACTCCTCACTAAGCATCACCCTGATTATCGACACTGGTACCTGTGTTGATGCTAGGCCTCCCCACCCAACATCCTCTGCACTATTGCATCTTGTACTACTACCCATGACCCTACCACTGCCACTGCTGCATCTACATAGCAGCTCCCTCTGCATCCATGCTGCTACTGTTACATTCTCTCAACACTACATCTGCACTACATCCCCCTCTCATCATGTTTCATCGTGCTACTGTGTCTTGCTACTGCACTTCAACTCAATTACTAAGAAGTGAGTAACTGATCCTCCCAACTTCTGACATCCCTGTCAGACTAGAAACACTCCCGATGTTGAAGCTCTCTCTACCGCTAACAAGTGCTCCCTCTACTGACCTCTGCGTTGCTGCAACAACTCCCTGCATCTCACAGCGTTGCACACCTCTCTATGCCATCCTGCACTAGTGTAACACTCTCCATGCCTATCGCACTATTGCAGCCTGCTAGCCTTGCACTGCCTGGGGACTCCTACACTGTAGCACTCTCCGTCGCTTCATTTGCATCCGTCTCTACCAACATCCGCCAGTCCTGCTACTCTCTCTTTGGGGCTCCCGTAGCAAGTTATAATCCAAGAGGTTGGGTACCTCAAAGATCCTTCCCCTCATCGCCTGTAGTCCTCCTGACTACAGCTCGATGTCTCCCCACCTCTTCTCTAGAGGTACATGAGCACTCATGGCACAATCGTCATCCTCCTCGACTTCCTTCTCCGCCTTCACTGGTGCTGCCTTAGAGTCAGACACTTCTCCCTTATTCTTCTTCCTCAGACACTGGTTTGCATAATGCCCCAGTTCCCCACAGTGGAAGCACTTGATCTTGGAGAGGTCCTTCTTCCTCTTCTCCTACTTTCCCGCAGATGCCAGAGCTGCATCCTCTTCCTCTTCCTTCTTGATCCAAACTCCTTTGCTGCTACTTCCCGCCTTGCTCAACCTCCTAAACTCCTCTTGACGAAGAGCCGCCCACAATTCTTCCCAATATGGAAGATCCGCCCTACCCAGTATGCTCTAGACAAATGTCTCCCACTCCTCGGAGATTGCGTTAAGAGTGGTCCTTACCATCATCTCTTCATCTGGTGTGGCCCCTATGGAATTCAGTTGGTCCCAGATCTCTTTCAACCAACCGAGGAAGAGATCTATCTGCTCCCCCTTCTACATATGGTATGACCGTAGTTAATTCTCATGTAACATCTTCCTCTGCACGGAAGTATGCTAGTACAACGTCTTCAACGTGTCCCACATTTCCTTTGGTGTCTCCTTCTCGGCAATATGTTGGACCACATGATCCTTGACCCCATCAAGGATGATGCATTTTGCCTTGGCCATTGCCTCCTTGTACTTCTTATTGGCTACCAGGTCAACTAGGATAGTCATTGTTCTCAAGGCAAAGCCCTTGATGTGATGTCTATCTAGAATGGACAGGATCCTGGCCTTCCAGACCACAAAGTTGGACGCCCCGTCCAACATGTCCTGATCCTCAGCCCATTCACGACCATCTCTTTTCTGTCGACTCCTTCGAGTCTCTCTACTTCCCTCTGGAAGTTCTCCCTTCGACTCCTGCCAAGTCTCTCTACTTCCCGCCTAGAAGTTCTCTGTTAGACTCCCTCTGAGTCTCGATTTCCCTCCTGGAAATCCTTCTGCCAATCGTCAAGTTGCACGTCTCTGAGCTTCTGTGCACCTGCAACACTGATCCGGATTCCTTGGCTAGAAATCCGCCTCGGTAGCAACTCCCTCTACCATGGTTTTCCCCTGTTAGGTATTGTTCTAACCACAGTACCCCACCAGCTTCGCTCCTACAAACTACCCACAGCTTCCTATGCCCCAACAACTGAATGACTGAGCCTTTAGGCTCTACGCCATCCCGACACTGGCAAAACAGTGCCCTCGGCCAACTGCGTCAACCCCTCCTTTGTTGCTTCTGCAAGGTTCAACTTCTATCACTCGGGACAGCTCATTCTGCTACAAATTCTTTGCTTAGCTAATGCCTTCAGCTTTCCTGTGATCTGCAAACACGCTCTGATACCATGTTAAAATTTCTATGTCTATCTGTTAGAAATTTAATATGTATTCTTCTGATTTATTTCTTCTACTTGTTAAATTCGAACAAGTTATTTAAAACATATAAATAACGAAATAAACAAAATACAGTCTCAACATCTACAGATCGTCAGCTGAAAGGAAACAAACGCACAAGTGACACCATTATTTTTGGACAAATGTCCCTGAAAAAACCCAATGCAGTAAAATCGATGCAGCTATTCTGAGGGTTTATTATTATGCAATATTTCCTTGAGTACAGCTGGGTGCCAAACTGGCTCACCCGACAGAGAAAATTAACTGGCAGCAATACCTCTCTATTTGGAAACAGGTATTCAGAAAACATGTCCCACGAAACCCTCTCCAGCAACTCTGAAGCACTGCGCTGGCCCTTCTGGCCTCTGCGTCAGCCCTCAAAGACACTGCGCAGCCTCTGGGACCCTATGCGTCACTCCAGCGGCTCTCTGCATGGATGACGCAGTCCCTCTAGGCTTTGCGCTATCTTTATTGAGCTCTGTGTGGCCTACTCTGGCTGCTACTTCTCGCTCTCTGCCTCTGCATTGGTCTCCCGGCAATGTCTTTACCTCTCTATTCAATACTCACTGCCCCTCGCTGCTGATCACTAATTCGCCTTTGTTTATCAACCCCACTCTAGCAAAACGAATGATTGATCACTCTGGTGTATTCTCCAACTGACCCTCAAGCCTCCTCCTATACTTTTCATGTTGGTCCTTCAACGACCGAGATTAAATCTCTAATCAACGACTAAGATTAGATTTGGATTGATCTATGACTTTTGGAACCTCCTAACCCAGTGTTATATTAATACCCATTAATATTTTATATTTCCTAAGTTTAAACTTAGGAACTCCATTAAAAATATTAATTATTTTAATATCTCCCAAATCGAGTACAATCTGTCCAAACCATTTCCGGGTCTTGGAGATCTCATGTGCTTTAGCCTCTCCACCAATTTACATGGCTAAAGCACATGCGATGCCGAAATCAACAGTATGCTTGTACTTGATAAAATAGAGTCACCTCATATGGTTGCAAATATCATGAATGAATGCTCTACCTCAAGAGCATGATCAAAAGAAAGGAAATCCTCCTGTGAAAGGATACAAGAAGGCATGAATCACACAATGACTAGATGAAATCAACATAATATGTCCTCATATGAAATATGAGGTGGTTGACAAAGTTGAAGGAACTATGATTGGAAGTTCCTCGGAGGAAATGTGTGAATAAAGAAAGGAAAATATCATGAAAAATGCAACTATGGAGAAGGCAATCAACATCCAAGGACTAGAAGATTTGACTATGATATCTTCATGGGAAAGATATGAAGATCCTGATAAAGTCTGAAAAAGAAAGAGACCCTTGACGTTGTATATCTTTTTGGAGATGTGTCAATATATATGCGTGCAGCCCATGATTCACCTATCGGAGAAGATTATGCGTGCAGCCCATGATTCAGCTATGGCAGGACATCAGGGGTTCCTCAAGACGTACCAGAGTATCAGGGAGTGTTTCAGTTCGAGGGGCCTCAAGGAGGATGTCCTGAGACACATGCAAGAGTGCAGTACTTGTCAAAGGAACAAGGGGGAGCACACTCATCTAGCTGGGTTTCTCTAGCCTCTCCCCATTCCAGAGAGGAAGTGGGAGAGCATTTATATGGATTTTATCATAGGACTTCCAACTGTCTAGGGGTGTGATTGCATCTATTTGGTGGTGGACAAATTGACCAAATTTGCCCACTTTTTCGCTATTCCATCCAGGTACTCAGCTTCACAGGTGGTTGAGTTATTCTTCTGGGAGGTGTTCATATTGCATGGTCTTCCTAAGACCATCATCAGTGACAGGGATAGCAGATTCATACAGGGCTTCTGGCGAGATCTCTTTAGATTGGTGGGGAACGAGCACACACTCGGTACTAGTTACCACCCTTAGACTGATGGTCAGACAGAGATAGTGAACAAGTGGCTAGAAGGTTACATGAGGAACCATGTGACAAGGCAGCAATTCATGTGGGTGAAGTGGTTACATCTTGGAGAGTACTGCTACAACACCACCTACCATATGTCCATTAGCATGTCCCATTTTCGTGCTCTCTATGGTTATGATGCTATGTCTATTGCTAACATGGTTTTGGCAATAACTTGGCCCTAGGGGCCAGAGATTGGATCTAGGAGAGCCAAGAGATACTTAAGGCTCTAAAGGATAACTTGCAGGCCGCACAAAAACAACAAAAGATGTATGCAAATCGACACAGAGTTGGGAAAATGAATTTTAACTTGCTAAAGCAATTCGCACTTGTGGAAGAGGAGATAGAAAAAGGAGGTGCGAGCTAGTGGAGAATGGGGCCCACCAAGTGATGGAGTGTTAGTTTTTGGTAGCATCGGATGTGCTCTAGCCATGAAAATTGGTGGAGAGGCTAAGGCACATGAGTTCTAAATAACCCAGAAACCGTTTGGTGAAATTCCACCCGGATTGTATTTTATTAAAATAATTAATATTTTTAATG
>APFE030677505.1:34207-59797 GCA_000404065.3 Pinus taeda
TCTCGCACTGTGCAGCCTACTAGACTCGCGCTCCTCGAGGACTCCTGCATTGTAACATTCTCCGTCGCTTCATCCGCATCCGTCTCTACCTACATCCGCCAGTCCTGCTACTCTCTCCTCGGGGCTAGTAGCAAGGTGTAATCCAAGAGGTTGGGTACCTCAAGGATCCTGCCCCTCATCGCCTATAGTCTTCCTGACTACAGCTCGTTGTCTCCCCACTTCTTCTCAACTGGCACATAAGCACTCATGGCACAATCGTCATCCTCCTCGACTTCTTTCTCCGCCTTCGCTGGCGCTGCCTTTGAGTTAGGAGCCTCTCCTTTACTCTTCTTCCTCGGACCCTGGTTCACATAGTGACCCAGTTCCCCACAATGGAAGCACTTGACCTTGGAGAGGTCCTTCTTCTTCCTCTTCCTGCTTTCCCACAGATGCTAGAGCCGCATCCTCTTCCTCCTCCAGCTTGATCCTGACTCCTTTACTGCTACTCCCCATCTTGGTAAGACGTCTGATCTCTTCTTGACGAAGAGCCACCCACAATTCTTCCCAATTTGGAAGACTCTCCCTGCCCAGTATGCTCTGGACAAAAGTCTCCCAATCCTCGGAGACTGCGTTAAGTGCGGTCCTTACCATCGACTCCTGATCCAACGTGGCCCCTATGGAAGTCAGTTGGTCACATATCTCCTTCAACTAACCAAGGAAGACATCTATCTGCTCTCCATTTTGCATCTAGTATGACCTTAGTTGATTCTCTAAGAGCATCTTCCTTTGCACGAAAGTATGCTGGTACAATGTCTTCAAAGTGTCCCACATGTCCTTTGTCATTTCCTTCTCGGCAATATGTGGGACCACATGATCCTTGACCCCATCAAGGATGATACACTTTGCCTTAGCCATTGCCTCCTCGTACCTTTCATTAGCTACCGGGTCAACTGGGATAGCCATTACTCTCAAGGCGAAGCCCTTGATACGATGTTTGTCTAAAATGGAAAAGACCCTGGCCTTCCAAACCACAAAGTTGGACGCTCCATCCAGCCTGTCCTAATCTCTTAGCCCATTCATGGCCATCTCGTTGCTCTTCTTTGTCGACTCCCCCGAGTCTCTCTACTTCCCGCCTGGAAGTTCTCAGTTCGACTCCTACTGAGTCTCTCTACTTCTCGTCTAGAAGTTCTCGGTTCGACTCCTGTGAATCTCTCTACTTCCCGTCTAGAAGTTCATTTCTGGACTCCATTTGAGTCCCCATTTCCCTCCAAGAAATCCTTCTGCCAACCGTCAAGTTGCCCCTCTCCAATCGTCTGTGCAACTGCAACACTGATCTAGATTCCTTAGTTAGAAATCCGCCTCGACAACAACTTCCTCTACCTTGTTCTTGCCCTATTACGTACTGTTCTGACCACAATACCCCACCAGCTTCGCTCCCGCAAACAGCCCACAGCTTCGTTCGCCCCAACCACTGAAGGACTGAGCCTCCAGGCTCTGTGCAATCCCGACTACAGCAAAATTAGCTCCCTCAGCCACTACGTTAACCCTCCTGGTCTCTGCGTCAACCTCTCTCTGCCCTCCTCAACCTTTGCGCTGGCCTCTCTCTGGCCCAAACTGATGACGCAGTCCCTCTGCGTCAACCCTTTCTTTGTTGCTTTTGCAAGGATCAACTACTGTCACTCGGGACAACTGATTCTGCTGCAAATGCTCTACTTCAGCTGGTGCCTTTAAATCTCCTGTGATTTGTAACCATGCTCTAATACCATGTTGAATTTCCTAAGTCAATCTGTTAGAAAATTAATCTGTATTTTGCTGATTTATTTTTTCTACTTGTAAATTATGAACAAGTTATTTAAAACATTTAAATACTGAAATAAACACAATATAGTCACAACATCTACAAATCATCAACTGAAAGAAAACAAGCACACAAGTGACACTGTTATTTTTGAACAAATATCCCCGGAAAAACCCAAAGCGAGAAAACTGGTGCAACTATTATGAAGGTTTATTATTATGCAGTATTTCCTTGAGTATAATTGGGTGCCTAACAGGCTCACCCGACAGAGAAAAATGCATGGCAGCAATACCTCTATATTCGGAAACAGGTATTCAGAAAACCTGTCCCACGAAACCCTCTCTGGCACAATTGAAGCTCAGCGTTGATCTTTCTGGCCTCTGTGTTAGCCTCTTGCTGACCTGCATCGGCTCCAAGACCCTCTACGTCAACCCTTTGAGGCACTGCGCAGCCTCTGGGACCCTCTGCGTCACTCCAGCAGCCTCTACGTGGATGACGCAGTCCCTCTGGCCTCTACACTGTCTCTTGGGCTCTGCGTGGCCTGAACTGATTGTTGCTCTCCCTCTCCCTGCTTCTGCGCTAGTCTCTCAGTATTGTCTCTGCCTATCTATCCAGTCCTCACTGCCCCTTGCTGCTGATCATTGATTCAATTTTGCTTAGCAACCCCGCTCTAGCAAAATGAATGACTGATCATTCTGGTATGTTCTCCAACTGACCCTCAAGCCTCTTCTTATACTTTTCTCGTTGGTCCTTCAACGACCGAGATTAAATTTCTAATCAACGGCTAAGATTAGATTTGGCTTGATCCATGACTTTTGGAACCTTCTAACCTAGTTTTATATTAATACCCATTAATATTTTATTTTTCCTAAGTTTAGACTTAGGAACTCCATTAAAATATTAATTATTTTAATATCTCCCAAACCAGGTACAATCTGTCCAAACCATTGTTGGGTCTTGGAGATCTCTTGTGCTTTAGCCTTTCCACCAATTTTCATGGTTAGAGCACATCCGATGCTACCCCAAGTCAACACCACCATCCTGCTACCCTCACTTCGAGGCTCCCGTAGCCAGGTATAATCCAAGAGTTTGGGTAACTCAAGGATCCTGCCCCTCATTGCCTGTAGTCTTCCTAACTACAGCTCGATGTCTCCCCACCTCTTCTATAGAGGTACATGAGCACTCATGGCACAATCGTCATCCTCCTCTACCTCCTTTTCCACCTTCATTGGCGCTGCATTAGAGTAAAATGCCTCTCCCTTATTCTTCTTCCTCGAACACTAGTTCGCATAATGCCCCAGTTCCCCACAATTGAAGCACTTTATCTTGGAGAGGTCTTTTTTCTTCCTCTTCCCCTACTTCCCCGTAGATGCGAGGGTTGCATCCTCTTCCTCTTCTTTCTTGACCCAGACTCCTTTGTTGCTACTTCTCGTCCTGAACAACCATCTGATCTCTTCTTGGCAAAGAGTCGCCCACAATTCTTCTCAATTTGGAAGATTCGCCCTGCCCAGAATACTCTGGACAATTGTCTCCCACTCCTCGGAGACTGCGTTTAGAGCGGTCCTCACCATCAACTCCTGATCTGGTGTGGCCCCTGTTGTAGCATTTTTTGGTTTTGGTAAGTTAGCATCAATTAGTCAAAAAAATGAAAATATATTTCAAAAAATATTAAGTTAGAATATGGACAAAAAGAATATTGAATCAAAAAAATTTAGACATATTTAGATAAATAATTCCTTATCAAATAAAAGGTTAGAATAGATGCCCTAAAAAAGGAAGGCAAAAATAAAATGTTAGATTAGAAATAAAGAAAAAATAATAACTTCTGAAAGTGTTGCAAATCCAAATGCCACTACTCTTAGTCAAGTTTATTTTTGCAAATAAAAGTTGTGTTCATATTGTTTGAATGCCACAGTAGTTCATACAATCCAATTATACAGTTTAATCGTGATTGGATTTTATTTAAATTTTTGTCAATAGATAGCAAATAAAATTGGCTCAACAGTTTAGTCTGAGCCAATGGAAGCAATGAGGGATAGAAGTAAACTAATCATTAAAAGGAAAATGTTGAGCTGCTAGTCTAAATGCACTCAAGTGACTTAGATTGTGAAAAAATGTTAGGAAAGTTAGGGTAGGTAGACAAATGAAATACCATTGGAGCATTAAAGGATTTTTATCCTAAAGTCAAAACATTGCATACATGTGCATATAATGAATGGTTTAAATTAAACATTATTTCCAAAATATCAATGTTATGGTGTAATATCTGCGTGTTATCCATTCATTCGCCGATAACCCACGCATGTCACATTCTTCATAACTCTTCACCCCACCATCACTTTCTGCCACGATATTAAACCACTCATGTTCTTCTTCATCCCGCACATTCCCCTAAGATCCGACGGCCTACATTGCTCCTCGACCCTCCCTTGTCGTCCGAACGTAATCGACGGGGGGGGGAGGGTTCCGAAGTCGACAGTTTTGGAAACCGACCTCTAAAACTACTTTTCCCCCATCCTAGTTATTTGAAACTTAAAATCCTGAAACAACTTACCCTCAAACTTACTCCTGAATGCGGTTTTCATTCAACCGTTTACCGCTGCTCCTACGTTGTCGTCCACGTCCGCTCCCATGTCACTTCCTTTGTCCAATCAGTTGCCGTCTCTTTGTCTGTTATCCATCAATTCGCCACCCGTCACACATTAATATTCCATTTAACCGTTTATCAACCCCGTTGGAGAATTAATGAGGATTTAACCGTTGATTAACAGACCTGCTCCATCTTGTTCATTATAAGCCCTGATTTTCATAAAAACCGTTACACTGTGCATTCCCATAATTCACTAGATACTTGTTGTTTGCAGCCAAAATGACAGATTCATCATTCAACCGAATTTTCAATTCTGTTCAAAAGCAAGTAGACATCCAGGTCCACCTAATCCATTTCCACTTACACTGTTATTCTATTATCATTGTGTTTCAGCCCAATTCTTCAAATTTCTGTCACTTTCAGCTTTGAATTCAATAAATAGAATGCCTCCTAAAGGAAAAGAAGTTGCAGAAACCCCAAATCCTCTCATTCATCGACAAGTTGACTTCCATCATACTCCCCTGGTCGACAGAGACTGTAAAATCAATGAGTCTTTGTAAAATCAATGAGTCTTTGTCTGAATTCGATTTGTTTGAAATCTATTGCTGGATGGAGGATCAATTAGTTAATCAAACAAATGAAATAGGACTTTGGGACTCCCACCTTTCTCATCACATTTTCCCTCGGATACACAGAGCACACGAATTTGTCAAGAAATGCCATGAATCCCATGACCCCATTCAAAGAGCTATCATCTCACCTACAGGAGAAATTTTGTGCTCCATCAATGCTCAGTCCATTGAACAGATGTTGCAGGCCCCAACTATTGCGCCAACCCATCCTTTTTCTCATGAAAGCCTAACAAAAGCCTATCAAAAGCTAGATTTCACTAAAAGAGCTCAAACTCTAGAACTTTTCCTAGTTGTAGATAGCCCTCTACCTAAAAGAACCCCTCCCTATGATTCATCTATATTCCTAGCCAGAACCAAGCAAATTACCACCATTCTTTCTTATCTTCTCGGTTACAATTCTGATCAATATGTAAATAAAGCCATCATTGGTTTCTTATCTATCTTTTCTGTTGGTTCCAAACCCACTATTCGTTATAACTTTAGCCAATTTCTAGCTGAGGCCATTCATGAACAATTCGTCCAGTTCAATACTGAAGAGGTATTCAAGTATGCTTTAGTACTTGTATATCTTTTTATATAGTTTCATGGAGACAAGTTTCCATTCACCTTGCAGAAGCTAGATGAAGAAGGCAACCAACAATCAGTGATCTTTTGGACTTCTATGGGAATGAAGGAGAAGGAAGAATTTACATATAAATAATTCATAGAATTGTTTGTTCATCCAGCCATTAATCTTATGAGTGGCACTCTAGTACCAAGAATAAGTGATGAAATTGGGAAAGTGTTGCAGCTGGTTGATCAAGCCACAATAGGAGATTGGTATCTTTACCAAAATTATACAGAGATCAGAGTTTATGGCTGTGAGCATCCACCCTACAAGCTTCCTAAGTACCTCCCTATCATAATTTTTGCATTAGAATATATTAGGCAGAGGTTAAATGCAAATGAAATACATTTTGTGACTGCAAAGAGGAAATCACAATTCAAGCTAAAGGCTCAAGTTGGTCCATTCATTTATAATACTAGAGCAGCAGGAGAAGAACCAAAAAAGTTATTGAAGCAAATGAAGTTTGGCCTCAACTTCACTTGGTCTTATGACCCAATGGGAGTGAATTCTAGGCTCAGGGTTGAAAACAAATTCACTGCATACCATCATACTGCGAGGCCTGAAATAGAGCAGTACAAAAATCAGTCAAAGTGGAAGGAGAACACCCTTCAAGGCACTGAAGAACAGGCAGTCTCTACTTCCAATGTACAAACTCCGCTTGCACAGGAAAAGACAGCTAAACGAGGGAGGGAAGAACATTCATCCCCTACAACTCATCAAGTCAAGGTTTTAGAATTGTACATAGAAAGAAGAGACCTAGGCTCTCTTCCAAGGTAAGTGCAACTATTGAGTTACAATTAATAACATTTGATGTACTTGGAGAAACCTCTTTTTACACAGTCTGGTACACAGACTATTTAGTCTTCTACTCATTCCACCACATTTCATGAATAGCAAGTGATTCAGACCAGTGAAAGCAGTCAGAAGGATAAAGAAGATAACATTTTTCATGTCTCCAGTGAAATTAAGAAGAAGAATGAGGAGTAAAGTTGAATACTTATACTCAATTATGAAAGCATTCTTCCAGTTCTCAAGCCAGGCTTCTTTCAGTCTTTGACTCTAAGAAAGTTAAAATGCAGATGGCTTTCTTATAAGCTCAGATTCCACAACCCAGGACTGCTGCACATTACTAGAAGCAAATCTCCTTTGAATTTGACGTTAAAGATGCACATCCAATTGACCAAATTGAAATGCACAAACAGACTGGCCAAATGATTGCTTCTACTTTAACTAACACTTACATGAGTTTGTCAAACGCAGGTTACCTTGGCTACTACACAGTCACAACTTAAGCTTGAGAAAGTTTCCTCATTGGCCAAAGACACCAAGATCAAAGCTTTGGAAGATTTGGTGCTGAAGATGGGATATGATCCCTCTTATATAAAGGTTGCTGAAGAAATTGTCAAGACAAAAAATACTGAGATTTCAGCATTAAGGAAGCAGCTAAAATTTCCAGCTTCAGAGGACCCAATGACTAAAGAGATTGAAGAAACTGAAACTTAGAAATCTGAAATGATGAAGCTTATCATGGAACAAAATCTGCAAATAAAACAGATGGAGGAGAAAATGGAGAAACTTGTCAAAGAGAAAGAGGAAATTGTAAAAAGGGCCAATATTCCAATGGATGTAGTTCCTCTTACAACAGCCTCAATAACTACAGCTTCTGCCTCAAGCACATCAGCAACTACAGGAACAGCAGTAGGAGTTGAACAGCTTGCTGAAGTTGTTCAGAATCTGTCTATTTAAACAGAGGAAATGAAGAAATTGCAGGTTCAATTGAAGACACTACGACACTTGAAATCAGGTGCAGACAGTTCACATGCAGCTAAGTTACAGAGGGCAAAAATTCAAATTGAGGTATTGCAGAAAGAAATCAAAGAATCTTACCTTGGAAATAAATTGGGTTTGGTAAAGGAAATGTTATGGGAAGAGATCACTGAATCAATCAAAGGTATCTGGCCTTATATCAGGATAATCTTTCATCAAAAGGATTTGTTGGACAAAGCTCAGGAAGCTATTGAAACCATCTTCAAGGAACTTGAGGACATGCCAGAAGTTGCCACTGAAATAATCAAGCTTCTAAATTCTAAAAACAGTTATGAGCTTGAAGAATTAGGAATTAATGACAGGACAACGACCATACTGGAAGTGAAGAAGATTATTACAAAGAAAATCTCATTTTTCAGTTGGAGTAGAAATGCAGCAGTGTTAATGTCAGAGTTCAACGTCTTTTCAGTAGGTTGGAACCCTTGACCGACTAGGGTTTGCCCTCTATGCTGGTGATAAATGATAAATTAATGCCCATTGAAGACTATGTCTGAAAACTTGCAGAAGTCAGTACTAATGCAGCTACAATTTCAAACATAAGAGGTGCAACAACACCAAGGGTTGTGCTAAATGCACTCAAAGATACCTTTTTCAACCTGAATGAAATCAGACATATAATTTTAGTGAAACCCACTTTTACTAAATATACAAAAATGGATGAGGTTTATCGAAGGGTAACTAAGTTATCTATCCCAGATAAGAAATGCTGGGAATAGTTAACTGATTTACTTGACTAAACGGAGGATCAAACAACATTCAGCATTTCCAGGGACAATCATCAACAGCTCAGCAGCATTCAACGTTTCGAGGAATAGTCATCAATAGTTCAACACCAAAATAGTGACAGATCGACTATCAATTCATATTGTTGATTTTGTATTAATCTATTTTTGTAAATTTGTTTAAGATATTTTATTAGCTCTAAGATTGTATAAATAACTCTCTTTAACGAGTTATTAAGGGTTGCACCCTTGGAGAAACATTTGTAAGCACTAAATGTACTCAACTTTTTCTGAATCATTAATACCAAAGCAAAGTATTCTGAATTTTGATTCATACAGTTTTGTATTCCTTGTAAGTTTTCCAGTTTTCATTCACTATGTTTTCTTCATATTCTTAAGCTTTACAAAGATAACCAGATGGGAGTAGTTGAGTTTCAATTCACTTTTATAAGCTTTCTGAAGTGATCATCTTTAAAGAGAATTAATTATAAAAACTGTTTGTTTAAGTAATTCACTCTAAATCATAAAATCATCAGTATCTTTCTAATCTTAGGCATATTTTGTCAAATTTTCTTAACATTGTTTGAAGGTTTTCTTACTTATGGTTATTTAATTTTCTTTTTGAAAATTGTAATAATCATATCATCTTTCTGTTTCTACTCATCACCAGATAAGCTAAATCACTGTGTGGATTGTAATAGTAGCCCTTTGTTTAACATTAGTATTATTCAAGAAGGTTAGTCATCACTGTTTTGAATCTATTTCATACACTGGTCCTCCAAAAATTAAAACAAAACCCCCCAAAACAAATAGCTTAGATTCCCTAGCATGATAGATGACCATCATCATCTCAGAGATACAACATCAATCTGGCGCTATTGTCAGGGACTCGAATTTGATTAGTTTTCTTGGGTCAACGACATAAATCCTATTCCTTTGAGGTGACTAAAGGTCTAGATAGGTCAAAATCCTTCACCTGGCAACTCCACTATATCAAACTGGCACCTTCTAAGCACACTAGATCCCATTCTGAATCTAACAAAGTTATTCCTCTGTCAGATCCAAAAAGACTTGTGAGAAAGGCCAGTTCTAGAAGGAGACATCGACCATCTTCTTCCACTTTAGCCTTGTAGTCTGAAGATATATTACAATTTGATCCCTATAGTAACATTCCATCCAATCCAAATTGGACTCATTTATCACCTAAGGTTGCTGAAATTTTAGATAGGGGAGTTGATTTTAAATCATCTTTCCTCATTCATTCACTTGAATCTCATCCAGAACCCCTACTTCCACCAGGATCACCTAAATCTGATTCTGGCCTGGGTGTTCATTTACCTTAATACAAACCTATAGATTTCATATCCCCCACTACTTATTCATTCCCTTCCACTTCTGAACGCCCAGAATCTTCTCCTTCTAAACAACCTGAAGGGACCTTTGCTATATATTCAAATCCACTCTTTGAAACAAAAGAGGATATTCATTCTCAAGTCCACAAGTTAGTTATTAAAACTCCTTTAAAAACTTTTAGGACGTCTCCTCCTTCACCTCCACATATTCATTCACCCTCTCTATCACCATCATCATCATCTTCTTCTTCTTCTATATAAAAACCTCTTACACCACCTTCTACTATGGCATTCCAACCCATTGTACAGGCAAGATACGCAGATTTAGTTTTACCTCCAAACCTTGATGCTTTCCCTCCTGGATATTTAAAGCACCTTCCTAGGTATAATGGAGACACTGGTCCCTCAGCTGTAGACCATCTTCAAGAATTTCTAGACTTTGCAGATAACATGAACATAGAACACGAAAATGTTTACATGAGGCTGTTTGTTCAGTCTCTTGAGGGAAATGTGAGAGCTTGGTTTAGGCAGTTACTTGCAAATTCCATTAGAAATTGGGAAGAGTTAACAAATATATTCAAAAATCAATGGGGAGTGAAGAAATATGCTCTTTACTTTTTGATTGAATTTGAAGAACTTAAAAGAGACTTTGGTGAACTTATCTCTGATTTTATCAAAAGGTTCAACAAACTTTATCATAAGGTTCCCCCTGATTGTAAACCCCCTGTAGCAGCAGCCAAATCTAGGTTCTCAAAAGCCTTTGAAGATGATTTTGTTTAATGTTAAGAGAAAGAACTTCAAGAACTCTTGAAGACATGCAAACTAATGCTATAGAGGTGGAAGCAAATAGAGTAGCCTCAACCACTTTAAAAGCTAAAGAGGAAAAGGCCCAAAGAAAACTTAATTCTAGTCAAGAGGCCTCTACTTCCTCTAAGACTAAAGCTGAAGATTCTAAAATAGATGAGATAACATCACTTCTTAGAAATCTATCTAATAGAATTTCCAAGATTGAGACTCAACCTAGAACAGTTCAACAAATAGTCACTCAACCTCAAAATCAAAATCAAGGTCAATACAAAAGAAATCCACCATTACAAATTGTTCAAAGGCCTAGTAATGATCAATAGGCTCCAACTCCTTTAATGATAGATGATCAACAACCTGATGACAATACTATGACTATCACTGAAGACATTAACAATATGGATACCTCTTATGGTCAGACCGCTATTATTACTCTCTCTCAACAAAAGCAAGTTCAAGAAGACCATGATTCCTCACAGGCTTCCAAATACCATGCCTTCTCTGGATTCCTAATTGCAGAGCTAAACAAAATATATGATCTTAGACCTAGACCTGGCCCTGGAAGACCTCCCAAGGAAACTCCAACAACTGAACCTCGTACCAAATCTGTTGAAACTCAGACAACTATTATTCGACCATTAAATCAGTCAACTGATACAACTCCAATTGAAAAAATTGTCTTAACTACATTTAATGTTGAAAAGGAGTTAGAAAGAGTTAAAATTCTTATACCACTTTCAGAACTGTCTAAAAACCATGGATACAAAAATCAAGTCTCCAAATGGATACAGACACCTCGGTTGATGCTGAAGGTGATGTTATTAGTCTTCAAGATGAAAAACCAGCAGCGGTTTTTGGTCCTAGCTCAGATATGATAGATGAAATAGTGCCCCCTTTCTACGTGACTTTAAAGACAAATGATTCAATGTTATACAATTGTATGCTTGATTCTAGAGCATCACATAATCTCATGCCAAAAACTATCATGGATCATTTAAATCTTGACATAACTAGATCCTATCATGATTTGTACACCTTTGATCCAAAAAGGTTGCCTTGTCTAGCACTGATTAAGGATTTAGTGGTCACTCTTGCTCAAATCCCAGTAAAAAGTGTAGTGTTAAATATAGTTGTCACAGATATCCCTCCCAAATTTGGAATGCTCCTTTCAAGGTCTTGTTGTGCCAAATTAGGGGGAACTCTTCAAATGGACATGTCTTAAGCCACTATTCCAGTCTACAGGGGAGAACAACGTAGGTTGTATAGAGAGGTAAGATTTGTGCACATTGTGTGCAAAACAGATCAACCAAAGAACCATCCCATTTATGCAATTGATCAAGATTTTCGTTGTTTTCAACCCTCTTCAAACCAAACACATCACTCTTGTTGACCACCACATGTCAACTACTCATAGCAGTACCCCCCACCCTTTTCTTCGCAAAAGGGGCAGCGCTTGATTGACGTGTCCGTGCCATTCGACAGTCATTGTCGACTTGACCATATTATGATTGTAAACCCAGTCTGCATGTGTGAATTGTAAATAATCTTAACAGAGTTGAGTCATGTATGTAAATTGCCTAGGTGGACCTAATTTTCTAGTGATAATCTACGTTTCGGAAGGTTTTTTGTCTCACCGATCCATGATCGGCAGAGTTTTCCTTCAGCCTAACCCCAAAGCCAGAATGGATTTTGTCATTAGAATCTTAGGAGAATCCTAGTGCGTTGATCTGCTAAGTTATATTTGGTCGCAGAACTAGGTGGTCTATGAGGGTCTATGTCAAATGGGTTTTCCCCCTTGACATGTAAAATTGTAAAAGTCATGATGTAAAGTGTCTTGAGGGTTAGAAAATGTTTTAATCCCCTCATAAGTCCTAAGTCCTAAGTCCTAGGTCCTAGGGAATTTTTTTCCAAAGGCTAAGTTCGAGGATCCTTTTAAAAATAAAAATAAAAATAATAACAAATTAAAAATAAAAAAAAAATTTTAAGATTAAAAAAAAAAAAAAAAAAATAAAATAATAAAATAATAATAAGTCAAAATTTTGAGAAAACAAATGCAAAATTTTAATTTTTAATTTATTAAAATTTCGACGGATGAGATTAAAAGATATCTTGATCCTCATCAACGGTCGAAATCATTTTGACATGGATCACTCGAACTAGCTGTTGGGATTTTTTCCTTTAAATAGGGTGCTAGGGGTCAATTGATTTGAGATTTGATCCGAGAGTCTGGTGCTAAAGAAAGCTCTCTTGTAGTCATTTTTTGTGCAATAAAGAAAGACTTTGGGGTTAAAAATCTTGTTGGTGTTACTCTTCTGGAAATGCTGTAAGATTTTTTATTCTCTCTGCATAATTTTATTTTCAACTATTGACTTTAGCTTAACAAAGATTGATTCAGGCACAGGTATCTTGTCTGATCTCTAGGGTTTGAATGATAGTTTAGATCCTGAAATATAATGGCAGGTATCTCCATTTGATCTGGATTTCACAATCGTTTTTTCCCTCTATGTTAATGGTTGATTTTAAGTTGTGCAGGAAATCTTAGTTTTGAGTTTACTAGGCGCTAGGGGAAGTTCTCGGCTGAACCAGCCAACTCCCGGATTGCATTTTCTGAAAGAGCCCAGCTAGTTTTAATTCCGAGCTTATCATCTGAAATTTTTTATGAATGCATGAAGGGTTTTCTGAAGCATCTCACATTAAATTTGAAATTCTGAAAATATAACTGTGGATTATTGACAAATCTGGCTGCTAAAGAGCCTTAGATCTGTAAATACTGTAAATTCGTAGCTGGTTTGTAGGGTTTTATTTTTAATCCTTGCATATATTTTTCTGGGTTTTTGTTTTCCATTTGCAGGTTGCAGGTCTAAGAAGAAATTTTTTTGTGTGTGAAGCCAGATCTGGCCCCAGAAAATAGCCTTTGCAGGTGCATTTTTTTTGCAATCCAGGGTTTTAAATTTTTATCTGAAGAAAAGTCTGCAAGGATTTCATAAATAAATCTGAGACAATTTAATATGGAGAATTTGAACGGTTTTTTTGGTCCCTTTCTCTGCTGCTGCTTGGAGTCTCAAATTTTCGGAGAAATTTTGAAATTTTTTTAAAGGGTTTTCACTGTCCAAACCCTCACCCTCACGCAGCTACATGTTGTTTTCATTTCTCTACGCTGCCTCCTCATTCCCTGCATACGAAACCCATTCTCTACTCATCCCCTGGGTCCTCTGCTCCCGTGGCTCCATCTGCTGCTCGTTCCTCCTCCTTCACGCAGCTTCTATTCTCCATTTGCCATCAAGCTTCCCCTCCACGCAAATCCTTCAACACTTTCTCAGCTCTTCTCGATGTTACCTATTCTCAATCCTGCAAAATTGCTGACCTCTAATCCCCAAGCTTCCACGCTAAGCATCATCATGCAGCAGATCCCGCCGTCACAACCTGCAGCAATATACTTCATCTTTTTTCATGCGTGCATGGTTTAGAGTTAGGTTGTTTTAAATTTAGATTTTCATTTAGTTTGTTTTGATTAGAGTTAAGATATAGTTTAATTAGTTTTCATTGTTTTTTAATATACATAGAATAAAAAAATTAAAAAAAATAAGCGTTAGACTTAGATTAGATTTAATTTTGGCCTAGCCTTTAAAATTTTATTTTTTTATTTTTTTTTATTTTTTTTAAGTTTTTGCTTTTATTTTATTTCAAAATCATAATATATATATATATAAAAGTTAAAAAGTTCATTTTTATTAGACTTTTGTTTAAAGTTAGATTTAAATCATAAAAAATAAAAAATAAAAAAATCATAAAAGCATAAAAAATAGTTTTTAGGCTTTTCCTTTTTTTTTAGATTTTTTTTTTAGATCTAAGTTTCATTTATTTAGCCTTTAGCTTTTTGCTTAGACTAGTTTTAGTTTTGTTTGAAAAAAAAAAAAAAAAAATTGAAATTTTTTTGCCAGTTTCAGTGTTGGCTCAGGGATTTCTCATGTTTGCTTTATATCTTTTCTGCTGAGGCTAAAATTTTGATATGGGACTAATATTTATCATTTTCATATGGTTAAATATGCTTAGAAGATCATTGAAAGATTAGCTATATGAATCTGATCTCTGGTTAAAATTTAAAATTACGTGGTTATTTAAAGTGTTTAATCTTTCGAATTTTATTTGCTGGAATATGGTTAAGCTATCGAGCATTTATCGATTATCTCGCTTTTGGTAAAGGTCAAGCTTCGTTTGGGATATTTCGATGATTAATGATTGTTTTACATGGTTTATACTTCTGCAATATTTAATAAATAATCATTTAATCATTACCTCCATGAGGCACTGGTCTATTAACTTAATAAAATCAATTAAGTGCTTGTTTCTCCTCGTGTCTCCCAACCCAACTGGTCCCAGTTGGTCATCCATAGAGTCTACCCCCCTTAGCCGCGGGAGACAGGCTTAAACGGAGAGATCGGGGATCAGGGTGACAGCCCCCAGTCTGAGCGTTGTCGTGACAATCCGTGCGACAACAACTCTCAAGTAAAAATTGAAAATATAATTGAAAACCCTATACCAAAACAATCTGATGTATGGAAATTATTCTTTGATGGTTCTTGTACAAAAGATGGAGCAGGAGCTAGGGTAGTATTAATCTCACCAGAAAAGGAAAACATTACACAATCATGTAAACTTGATTTTGAAGTTATAAATAATGTAGCAGA
Organism: Pinus taeda; assembly: GCA_000404065.3. Taxonomy (NCBI): domain Eukaryota; kingdom Viridiplantae; phylum Streptophyta; class Pinopsida; order Pinales; family Pinaceae; genus Pinus; species Pinus taeda. The sequence continues at coordinate 49,207 of APFE030677505.1, forward strand.
ATATGAGGCTTTCCTTATAGGACTTCAGTTAGCCAAAAGTTTAAAGGTACAAAATCTGATTGTTTTCACTGACTCGGAGCTCATTGTTAAACAAACAAAACAAAACATCCTAGGCTTAGATCTTATCGAAATGAGGTTTGAGACTCAGTTGAAAATTTCTTTAATGCTTTTAATTTGACTTATATCCCAAGAGATGAGAATATTCATGCAGATTCTCTAGTTGTCTCTGCTAGTTCATTTAAAATTCCTGATCAAACTAATGTACTCTATCAAATACAAGTCAAATACAGGCCATCTATCCCAAACAATCTAAAATACTAGCAGATATTTGAAGATGATCAACAACTAAAATCTTTTTTGCAGGTTATAGATGAATTTTCAGTTCTACAAATTGATGAAGATAGAACAAAAAAAAATGAAAATGATAATTCAAATTTCACTTCAAAAATTGGCAATCATGACATCATACAATTGTCTAACAATTTTATTCCCAAAGGTCTCATCCCTCTAGAGAAATAATTTGATCAAAATGATGTCCTTAGAAACCCACAGTCAATTTCTCCACAAGATGACAGAGGAAGTAAATAGTGGAACAAATGATGAGGTTAAGTTCCTCAAATCAAAACTCAATACCTTAAGTTACTTGAAAAATATAAGGATGTTTTTTCCTAGACATATGCTAATCTAAAAACTTATGATACATCACTGATATAGCATAAGATTCCTTTAAAACCATAAGCTAAGCCTTATCAACAGAAACTTAGGAGGATTAATCCAGTGCTTCTACCAACTGTCGGAAAAGAAATCAAGAAAATGCTAGATGCCCATATTATTGTGCCTCTTAAATACTCTAATTGGGTTGCCAATTTAGTTCCTGTTAGAAAGAAGGATGGAGAAATCAGACTTTGTGTGGACTTTAGGAATTTGAATAAAGCATCATTAAAAGATAACTACCCTTTACCCAAAATGGATCAGTTACTTCAGATGGTTTCAGAAGCACAAAGACTTTCCATGCTTGATGGCTTTTCAAGTTACAATTAGATAAATGTTGATCCAGCAGACAAAGGGAAGACAACTTTTACTACACCCTAGGGTACATTTATGTATACTAGAATGCCCTTTTGCTTGTCCAATGCTGGAGCAACTTTTCAGAGAGCTATGGACATAGCTTTTGTGAGTCAGGTAGACAAATTTGTAGTCATTTATCTTGATGACATAACTGTTTTTTCTAATTCTGATCAGAAATATCTAAAGCACTTGATGAAGGTTACTAACAGGTGTAGGAAATTCGGAATTTCCCTGAATCCTAAAAAGTCTTTGTTTGCTATCAAAGAAGGAAAGTTGCTAGGCCATATAATCTCAAAAGAAGGGGTGGTGATTGATCCCAAACGTGTTTATGCTATAAAAACATTGTCATTACCTAGAAATAAGAAAGAGATTCAAGCTTTTCTAGGCAACATTAATTTTTTAAGAAGGTTCATCCCGAATTATGCTGAAATTGTAAAAGGCATAACTGATATGCTCCGAAAGGATCATGAAGTTAAATGGACTGTCTCTTCCAAGTATGCATTTGATCAAATCAAGAAAGCTATCTCTGAAGCTCCAACCTTTGCTAGCTCTGATTATACCAAACCATTCAGTATCTTTTCCTTTGCCTCTGAAACAACCCTTGCTATTGTTTTATTACAAAAGAATGAAGATTCCCATGACCAACCTATAGCCTTTTTCAGTAAGGTTATGAGAGATGTCGAGCTTAAGTAAGACATAATTGAGAAGAAAGCCTATGCCCTTATACAAGCCCTCAAATCATTCAGGATGCATGTCTGACATTCACCCATTACTTCTTATGTTCTTAACAGTGCTGTAAAAATTGTTTTAACCCAACCAGACACTGATGGGAAGAGGGGTAGATGGATCACTCGGATACTGGAGTTTGATCTAACTACCAAAACCACAAAGCTAGTAAAGGGTCGAGGATTAGCTAAGCTTCTAGCCGAATCCAACTGTAAAGTGCTAGGCATCAACTCTGTTTTGGAAATCCACAAGAACCTTCCCAAAGTTCAGATAGGAAGAATCCACAAAAACCTTCAATCTATGCAGAAGGGGAGAATCCACAAGAACCTTCCCAAAATCTAAATGAGGAGAATCTTCAAGAACCTTCCCATCATCCTGAAGAAAAGAATCCACAAGAGCCTTTACCTTCAGATTAGACCATCTCTCTACACATTGATGAGAAGTATCTTCTATCAAATTGGTATCAAGATATTGTAAATTTCTTAATCCATTTTGAATGTCCAGCATCATTCTCCAAAAGTCAATGTAAAACTCTCAAATTGAAAGCAGTCAAATACTGTATCATAAATGCAAATTTATACAGGAAAGACCCATTCAATATATTATTATTATGTTTAACAGAATAAAAAACTGAAGGGATCATTGATTAGTTTCATACAGGATTTTGTAGAGGACATTATGCTTCGAGAGTAACAACATATAAGATATTAAGGACAAGTTTTTATTGGCCAACATTGTTCTTACAAGTAGGAGCAAAAGTCAGGAGTTGTGTTCCTTGTCAAATGTTTGCTGGTAAGCAAAAACTAGCAACTCTTCCATTGATCCCTACAATAGTCTTAGCACCTTTTATCCAATGGGGATTAGATTTTATTGGAGAGATTCATCCTAATTCAAGCAATTAGCATAGATGGATCCTCACTACAACAGACTACTTTACTAAATGGGTGGTAGCAATTCTAGTAAGAAATTCTACTGATTCAGTAGTAATCAAATTCATTGAAGAAAACATCTTTCCTAGGTTCGGTTGCCCAACCCAGATTGTTACTGACAATACCACAGCATTTTCCAGTGTTAAAATGATTGAGTTTTGCCAGAAATATTAGATTCTGCTACATCATTCAACTCCATATTATCCTCAAGGTAATGGCCTTGCAGAATCATCCAATAAAAGTCTGGTAAAGGTGATCAAAAAGACTTTAACAGATCATACAAAGAGTTGGGATTCATCTAATTTATGCAATCTGGGCAAACAGGATTACTCCAAAGAGATCTACTGGAAAATCTCCTTTTCAGTTAATCTATGGGAAAGATGCAATTTTCCCTACCAACTTGGCCTTCCCTGTTTTGAAGTTTCTGCAATATCCAACTGATGAACCTGATGATTTTTCAAGGAGAATAAATCAAACTATTGAACTAAATGAAAACAGAGATGAAGTTCATTACAAATTTAAAAAGTATCAGAATAAGATGAAGAGCCTGTTTGATAGAAGAGCTAGGGAAGGGACTTCAAGGAGGGTGATCTAGTTCTAAGATGGGATTCTAGAAGAGAAGACAAGGAAAAGCATGGCAAGTTTGACAACCTATGGTTTGGACCTCTAGCTATTGCTGATGCAAAGGGAAACAACACTTTTGTGCTACAAAATCTTGAGGGACTATATTCCACTTATCCTGTTAAAGGAAGGTTTCTCAAACATTACATTCGGTACTGAGAAATTGAAGTAGATTTCATTACTATAATTGTAAAAACTTTGGTTTATTTTACTTTTCAAACTGTCAGTATGAGTTTTTTATAGCAAAGACTCCATAGCCCGAGGAGAAGGCACATGGATCTGCAGGTTCTCTGCATCCTACAGGAGAAAGAAGTCCCCAATTGGAGCTGATGTTGTAGTATTTTTTGGTTTTGGTAAGTTAGCATCAATTAGTCAAAAAAATGAAAGTATATTTCAAAAAATGTTAAGTTAGGAAATGGACAAAAAGAATATTGAATCAAAAAATCTTACACATATTTTGATACATAAGTCCATATCAAATAAAATGTTAGAATAAATGCCCTAAAAAAACGAAGGAAAAAATAAAATGTTAGATTAGAAATAAAGCAAAAATAATAACTTCTAAAAGTGTTGCAAATCCAAATGCCACTACTCTTAGTCAAGTTTAGCTTTGCAAATAAAAGTTGTGTGCAGATTGTTTAAATGCCACACTAGTTCATACAATCCAATTATACAGTTTAATTGTGATTGGATTTATTTAAATTTTTGTCAATAGATAGCAAATAAAATTGGCTCAACAGTTTAATCTGAGCTAATGGAAGCAATAAGGGATAGAAGTAGATTAAACATTAAAAGGAAAATGTTGAGTTGCTGGTCTAAATGCACTCAGGTGACTAAGATTGTGAAAAAATGTTAGGAAAGTTAAGGGTAGGTAGATAAATGAAATACCATTGGAGCACGAAAGGATTTTTATCCTAAAGTCAGAACATTGCATACATGTGCATATAATGAATGGTTTAAATTAAAGATTATTTACAAAATATCAATGTTATGGTGTAATATCTGTGTGTTATCCATTCATTCGCCGATACCCCACGCATGTCACATTTGTCATAAATCTTGACCCCGCCATCACTTTCCGCCACGATATTAAACCTCACTCATTTTCTTCTTCATCCCGCACATTCCCCTAAGATCTGACGGCCTACATCTCTCCTCGGCCCTCCCTTGCCATCCGAATGTTATCAGTGGGGGGGCAGCGGGTTCCGAAGTCGGCAGTTTTGGAAACCACCCTCCGAAACTGCTTTTCCCCCATTCTTGTTATTTGGGACTTAAAATCCCGAAACAACTTACCACTCCAACTTACTCTCGAATGCGGTTTTCATTCAACCGTTTACCGCCGCTCCTATGTTGTCGTCCACGTCTGCTCCCATGTCACTTCCTATGTCCAATCAACTGCCATCTCTTTGCCCATTATCCATCCATTCGCCACCCCTCACACATTAATATTCCTTTTAACCGTTTATCAGCTCCATTGGAGAATTAATGATGATTTAACTATCGATTAACGGACTCGCTCCATCTTGTTCATTATAAGCCCTAATTTTCATAAAAATCGTTACACAATGCATTCCCATAATTCACTGAATACTTGTTGTTTGCAGCCAAAACAACAGATTCATCATTCAACCGAATTTTCAATTCTGTTCAGAAGAAAGCCGACATCCAAGTCCACCTAATCCATTTCCACTTACACTGTTATTCTATTATCACTGTGTTTCAACCCAATTCTTCAAATTTCTGTCACTTTCAGCTTTGAATTCAATTAATAGAATGCCTCCTAAAGGTAAAGAAGTTGCAGAAACCCCAAATCCTCTCATTCATCCACAATTTGACTTCCATCATACTCTCCTGGTCGACAAAGACTGTAAAATCAACGAGTCTTTGTCTGAATTCGATTTGTTTGAAATCTATGCTGGATGGAGGATCAATTAGTTGATCAAACAGGTGAAATAGGACTTTGGGACTCCCACCTTCCTCATTACATTTTTCCTCAGGTACACAGAGCACCTGAATTTGTCAAGAAATGCCATGAATCCTATGACCCCATTCAAAGAGCTATCATCTCACCTATAGGAGAAATTTTGTACTCCATCAATGCTCAATTCATTGAACAGATGTTGCACGCCCCAACTATTGCACCAATCAGTCATTTTTCTCATGAAAGCCTATTAGAAGCCTATCAAAATCTAGATTTCACTAAAATAGCTCAAACTCTAGAACTTTTCCTAGTTGTAGATAGTCCTCTGCCTAAAAAGAAACCCTCCCTATGATTCATCTATATTCCCAGACAGAACCAAGCAAATTACCACCATTCTTTCTTATCTTCATGGTTACAATTCTAATCAATATGTAAATGAAGCCATCATCGGTTTCTTATCTATCTTTTATGTTGGTTCCAAACCCACTATTCGTTATAACTATAGCCAATTTCTAGTTGAGGCCATTCATGAACAATTTGTCCAGTTCAATATTGAAGAGGTATTCAAGTATGCTTCAGTACTTGTATATATTTTTATATATTTTCAGGGAGACAAGTTTCCATTCACCTTGCAGAACCTAGATGAAGAAGGCAACTAGCAATCAGTGATCTTTTGGACTTCTATGGCAATGAAGGAGAAGGAAGAATTTACATATAAATAATTCACAGAATTGTTTTTTCATCCAGCCATTAATCTTATGAGCAACACTTTAGTACCAAGAATAAGTGATGAAATTGTGAAAGTGTAGCAGCGAGTTGATCAAGCCACAACAGGAGATTGGTATCTTTACCAAAATTATACAGAGATCAAAGTCTGTGGCTGTGAGCATCCACCCTACAAGCTTCCTAAGTACCTCCATATCAGAATTTTTGCATTAGAATATATTAGGCAGAGGTTAAATGCAAATGAAATACATTTTGTGGCTGCAAAGAAGAAATCACAATTCAAGCTAAAGGCTCAGGTTGGTCCGTTCATCTGTAATACTAGAGCAGCATGAGAATAAGCAGACAGGTTATTGAAGCAAATGAAGTTTGGCCTCAACTTCACTTGGTCTTATGACCTAATGGGAGTGATTTCTAGGCTCAGGGTTGAAAACAAATTCACTGCATAACATCATACTGCCAGGTTGAAATAGAGCAGTACAAAAATTAGTCATAGTGGAAGGATAACACCCTTCAAGAAGCTGAAGAACAGGCAGTCTCTACTTCCAATGTACAAACTCCACTTGCACAGGAAAAGATAGCTAAACGAGAGAGGGAAGAACAGTCATCCCCTACAACTGAAGCATCAAGTCAAGGTTATAGAATTGTACATAAAAAGAAGAGACCTAGGCTCTCTTCCAAGGCTAGTGCAACTATTGAGTTACAGAAAATAACATTTGATGGACCTGGAGAAACCTCTCATTTTACACAGTCTGGTGGACAGACTATTCAGTCTCCTAGTCATTCCACCAAATCTCATGAACAGCAGGTGATTTAGACCAGTGAAAGCAGTCAAAAGGATAAAGAAGACATTTTTCATGTCTTCAGTTAAATTAAGAAGAAGAATGAGGAGTTAAAATTGAATACTTATACTCAATTCTAGAAACATTCTTCCAGTTCTCAAGCCAGGCTTCTTTCAATCTTTGACTCTGAGAAAGGTAAAATGCAGATGGCTTTCTTACAAGCTCAGATTCCATAGCCCAAGACTGTTGCATATTACCAGAAGCAAACCTCCTTTGAATTTGATGTTAAAGATGTACATCTAATTAACCAAATTGAGATGCACAATCAGACTGGCCAAATGATTGCTTCTACTTTAACTAACACTGCCATGAGTCTGTCAAAAATGCAGGTTACCTTGGCTAATACACAGTCACAACTTAAGCTTGAGAAAGTTTCCTCATTGGCCAAAGACACCAAGATCAAAGCTTTGGAAGATTTGGTGCTAAAGATGGGATATGATCCCTATGATATAAAGGTTGCCGAAGAAATTGTCAAGACAAAAAATACTGAGATTTCAGCATTAAGGAAGTAGCTAAAATTGCCAGCTTCAGAGGACCCAATGACTACAGAGATTGAAGAAACTGAAACTCAAAAATCTGACATGATGAAGCTCATCATGGAACAAAATCTACAAATCAAACAAATGGAGGTGCAAATGGAGAAACTTGTCAAAGAGAAAGAGGAAAATGTAAAAAGGGCCAGCATTCCAATGGATGTAGTTCCTCTTACAGCAATCTCAATAACTACAACTTCTGCCTCAGGCACATCAGCAACTATAGGAACAACAATAGGAGCTAAATAGCTTGCTGAAGTTGTTCGAAATCTGTCTATTCAGACAGAGGAAATGAAGAAATTGCAGCATCAATTGAAGACACTACAACACTTGAAAGCAGTTGCAGACAGTTCACATGCAGCTAAGTTACAGAGGGCAAAAACTTCAAATTGAGGTATTGCAGAAAGAAACCAAAGAATCTTACCTTGGAAATAAATTGGGTTTGGTAAAGGAAATGTTATGGGAAGAGATCACTGAATCAATCAAAGATATCTGGCCTTATATCAAGATAATCATTGATCGAAAGGACTTGTTGGAGAGAGCTCAGGAAGCTATTGAAACCATCTCCAAGGAACTTGAGGACATGCCAGAAGTTGCCACTAAAATAATCAAGTTTTTGAATTCTAAAGGCAACTATGAGCTTGAAGAATTAGGAATTAATGACAGGACAACAGCCATACTAGAAGTGAAGAAGATTATTACAAGGAAAAATCTCATTCTTCAATTGGAGGAGAAATGCAGCAGTGTTAATGTCAGAGTTCAATGTCTTTTCAGCAAGTTGGAACCCTTGACCGGCAAGGGTTTGCCCTCTATGCTGGTGATAAATGATAAATTAATGCCCATTGAAGACTATGTCCAAAAACTTGTAGAATTCAATACTAATGCAGCTACAATTTCAAACATAAGAGGTGCAGCAACACCAAGGGTTGTGCTAAATGCACTCAAAGATACCTTTTTCAACCTAAATGAAATCAGACATATATTTTTACTGAAACCCACTTTTACTAAATATACAAAAAAGGATGAGGTTTATCGAAGGGTAACTAAGTTATCTAACCCATATAAGAAACGTTGGGAATAGTTAACTGATTTACTTGACTAAATGAAGGATCAAACAACATTCAGCATTTCCAAGGACAATCATCAACAGCTCAACAGCATTCAGCATTTCCAGGAATAGTCATCAACAATTCAACACCAAAATAGTGACAGATCGACTATCAGTTCATATTCTTGATTTTGTATTAATCTATTTTTGTAAATTTGTTTAAGATATTTTCTTAGCTCTAAGATTGTATAAATAACTCTATTTAACGAGTTATTAAGGGTTGCACCCTTGGAGAAACATTGGTAAGCACTAAATGTACTCAACTTTTTCTGAATCATTAATACCAAAGCAAAGGATTCTGAATTTTGATTCATACAGTTTTGTATTCCTTGTAAGTTTTCCAGTTTTCATTCACTATGTTTTCTTCATATTCTTAAGCTTTACAAAGATAACCAGATGGGAGTAGTTGAGTTTCAATTCACTTTTATAAGCTTTCTGAAGTGATCATCTTTAAAGAGAATGAATTATAAAAACTGTTTGTTTAAATAATTCCCCCTAAATCATAAAATCATCAGTATCTTTCTAATCTTAGGCATATTTTGGAAAATTTTCTTAACATTGTTTGAAGGTTTTCTTACTTATGGTTATTTAATTTTCTTTTTGAAAATTGTAATAGTCATATCATCTTTCTGTTTCTACTCATCACCAGATAAGCTAAATCACTGTGTGGATTGTAATAGCAACCCTTTGTTTAATATTAGTATTATTCAAGAAGGTTAGTCATCACTGTTTTGAATCTGTTTCATACATTGGTCCTCCAAAAATTAAAACAAAACCTCCCAAAACAAATATCTTAGATGCCCTAGCATGATAACTGAACATTATCATCTCAGAGATACAACAACCCCTATGGAAGTCAATTGGTCCCGGATCTCCTTCAATCTTCCGAGGAAGTGATCTATCTACTCCCCCTTCTGCATCTAGAATGACCACAGTTGACTCTCTAGTAACATCTTCCTCTGCACAGAAGTATGGTGGTACAACATCTTCAAGTTGTCCAACATTTCCTTTGTCGTCTCCTTCTCGGCAAAATGTTGGACCACATGATCCTTGACCCATCAAGGATTATGCATTTCGCCTTGGCCATTGCTTCCTCGTACTTTTCATTGTCAGCTGGGTCAACTGGGATAGCCACTATTCTCAAGGCGAAGGCCTTGATGTGATGTTTGTCTAGAATGGACAGCATCCTGGCCTTCCAGATGACAAAATTGGACGCCCCGTCCAACCTGTCCTGATCCCTCAGTCCATTCAAGGCCATCCCTCTGCTCTTCCTTTCGAATCCTTTGAGTCTCTACTTCCCTCTGGAAGTTCTCTCTTTGAACTGAGACTAAAGCACATGAGATCTCCAAGACCCAGAAATGGTTTGGGCAGATTCTAACTGGTTTTGGAGATATTGAAATAATTAATATTTTTAATGGAGTTCCTAAGTCTAAACTTAGGAAAAATAAAATATTAATGGGTATTAATATAAAACTGGGTTAGAATGTTCCAAAAGTCATGGATCAAGCCAAATATAATCTTAGTTGTTGATTAGAGATTTAATCTCGGCCATTGATGGACCAACGAGAAAAGTATAAGAGAAGGCTTGAGGGTCAGCTGGAGAATACACCAAGAGAGATCAAGAATTTGATTTTTTGGGGCAGGGTTTGCCGAGGAAATCGAGTGAGTGATCTGAGTTGCAGCTGAGGGGAAGTGAACACATAGCAGAGAGGCAGAGATAGTACCAGGAGGATCAGCGCAGAGCTGGGAGAGGTTGACGCAGAGCCAACTAGTGGCCACACAGAGGCAGCCAGGAGCTGCGCAGAGCCAGAGAGGCGAGCGTGTGAGACGCAAAGAGTCTAGGCGCTGACACAAAGGCTCCAAAAAGCTGACGTGGGGCCTAATGGCAGCGCTGGAGGATTTCGTGGGACAGACTGGGAGTTGGAGAGCTGGATAGGGTGACGCAGTCCCTATTAGAGCGACACAGAGCAGCAGAAGCTGCATTCTTGCTGTGGGATCATTCATCCGGTGATTTAGACGAAATATGCAATGTTCCACCAAGGTTTCGGGACGAGGGGGCGAGGGAGCGAGGGGGCGCGGGAGCGGCCTATGCAAAAGCTCCCTACCATTTTTTAGGAAAC